>JABUQX010027088.1:0-15000 GCA_015478945.1 Trachelipus rathkii
AAGACATACAGAGGACAATGGAAGAGAGGAAAATCAACAAAGAGTGCTCAAAGAAGGGGGAAAGGCATCGGATATGAACGAGGGATGAGGAAGAAAGAAAATTTGAGATATTGGGAAGAGTATAAAAGAGAATAGAGCTACAAATGATAACTGATATAGAAACTGAGATAGGGAGTGGGTGGATTTCATGGTATTACTCCTGAAATAAGGATCTACCTGATGAAGAATTCAAGAAACGGAGGAACAAACTGAGATGGAGGATAAATAGTGATAATGAAAGGGTGGAAGGAATCGAAGAGAGGAAGAACAGACAGAAACGGAAGAAACGGACGAAGATAACAGTTTTTACTTTGAAAATACAAAGGAGAATGTAGAACTGAAACAGCAACTGGAAGCAAAAAGACGGGAGTTAGACAGCTGGAAAGAGAATAATGTTTACACAGAAGTATGGGGTTCTGAATGGAAAGGAAAAAAGGTGATGAATACAAGATGGGTTATGACAAAAAAGGAAATTGAAGGAAGACAGGGATGGAAAGCACGATTAGTTGTAAGAGGATTTGAAGAAAAGGAGAAGGATCTAGTAACTGATGCTCCGACGTGTGCTACTGAAACTCTCAAACTATGTATTGCAATTATGGGGCGTTATGGATGGTCATGCAAAAGTATGGACATCAAAACCGCATATCTCCAAGGAGATGAATTGCAAAGAGAAGTATACATAAAGCCACCAAAGGAAGCTCAAAGTAGGAACGTGTGGAGGCTTAATAAAGGGGTGTATGGATTAAAAGATGCAGCACGGATCTGGTATGAGAAACTGGTTAAAGTGATACAAGGAACAGGGGGAAAAAAGAGTTTTATTAATCCTACCGTCTATAGATGGAGGAGGAGGAATCAGTTAATAGGATTATGTGTTCCAATGTAGACGACTTATTGTATGGGGGAACAATAGAGTTTGAAAGGAGGTAATAGGGAATTTGAAGAGACTTCTAAAAATCGGAAATGAGGATGAGAAATGTTTTAAATACATAGGGGTGGAGATAGAAGAACGGGAGGAGGATATTATCCTTAGTCAAAATAAATACATTCAAGAAATTAAAAAGGACAGTGAAGTATATGGTAAGATAGAGAATGGTAGGGAGTTAAACAATCAAGAAATGACAAGGTATAGATCTCATATAGGAAAACTTAATTGGATTGGACAGCACACTAGACCAGACATATCTTTTGATGTTAGTATATTAAGCAAACACAATAAACGAGCAACAGGGAAAAATATGAAAGAAGTAGATGGAGTGATAGAAAAGGTGAGAAAGAAAGAAATGAATGTGCAAATAGATAAACTGAAAGGAAGTAAGCTTGAAATTTGAGATCTATACAGATGCGTCATTTGGTAATGTAGAAGGTGTGAAATCACAAATAGGGTATTTAATTGGGATAAAGGATAAGTTGGGGAACAAATGTCCTTTGCTGTGGAAATCAGGGGTTGCGAAAAGGATAGCCAGGTCAACTATAGAAGCAGAGACCTTAGCCTTAAATGAGGGGATTGACACGGGAATGTATTTAAGGGAATTATGGACAGAAATGACAGATGAAGTGATAGAGATAAGGGTGAAAGTAGATAGCAAAACTCTGGTAAACGCTTTAGGATCTACATCAGGAGTTTTGAATAAAAGATTAAGAATTGATATAGGTTCGCTAAAAGAAAGATTAGAAAAGGAAGAAATAAAAGAAATTGAATGGATACCAACTGAGAAACAAGTAGCAGATGTGTTAACAAAAGATAGAGTAAATGTGAAAATATTAGAGACTACATGGAAAGGGGGAATGAGGAGGAAAGAAAAAGGGGAAAGAAAGGAGAGAAAAGGTAAGATTGTTTTTTTAGGTACGAATGATAAAGAAAGAACTAGTCAAGAGTCAAGTAAGTGGGTAATAGTAATAAGAGGGACATCCATTAAAAAGGTGAGTGCTATTTAAACCCTGATAAGTGGGTTTTAGATAAATGTAAATAAGGAAATAAACGGCATCTCTTTTCTTATTCCAGGATTGCCGTAAATGTTGAAATAAATAAACAATCTATTGACATGTCTTATTATGTATAAATATAATAAAAGAGGAACTTAGCCAAATTAAGTTATTCACAACAAGTCTTGTTCTGTTGAGTTGTTCATTGGATGGTATTGTTGCATCATATACTGAATGGGCATAATATTGATGGAATATTATACTATTGACCTTTCAGTGTGTATTTGATCTGTGCATGTGTTGTTTTGATTCTTAATATATATATATATATATATATATATATATATATATATATATATATATTAGTTATAGAAGAAGTATATATATATATATATATATTATAAATATATATATTATATATATATATATATATATATATATATATATATATATATATATATATATATATATATATATATATATATATATATATATATATATATATATATATATATATATATATATATATATATATATATATATATATATATATATATATATTTATAACTAAAAGTAACTAACCTCATTAACCATATTGTTCAATCTTCTTTGTCTCTCACTATAAATTCCTGTTTCATCAATATTATCTTTCGACATCAACCCATACCAGGTAATTTATCGCATATTTCGTTGGAGTAATTTAATTCTATTCCTAATTGTCTAATCGATAAATTAAATCATATATATATATATATATATATATATATATATATATATATATGTGTTTATGTGTTTTTTTCAGGGGGGATGTATATATATATATATATATATTTATATATATATTTATATATATATATATATATATATATATATATATATATATATATATATATATATATATATATATGGGGTATGTCATGGGTTTTGCCCAGGGGATGAACCCCGCATTGATGAGATACCACAGTGAGGGTCTGTCGTAATTTCGTGAAGCCTAAGCGTGGATTTTTCCGATTGCGACGATTTCTCACTGGGAGTATAAAGGGGACATTAAGGGGGGGGGGCTTTCTTTTCGACTTGTGTCATGTTCTTCTACTACTTTTCTGTTCCAGTGTATGCTACGTACCTCACCACCAATCTGGGTAAAGGGTATAAAGGGGGCGGTAAGGCTGAGCTTTCTTTTCGACTTGGGTCATTGTTCCAATTGGCGTATGTATTTCTGTAGTTCTTGTCTTGCTGTGTTTTGAGGGACTTTGGGCTGTAATTATTAAGTCATCTGCCTGCATAGCTATTGATTTTTATGGGTTATTTGGGTTGTGGTAGATCGTGCATAAAAAGATTAAAGAGAATTTGTGACAGGATGGCGCCCTGTGGGACGCCATTATATAACCTGTAGGTACGAGAGGTGTGGCACCCTTGTGTAATTCAAGCTGTGTGACAGGATAGGAAGTTTGCTATTATTTTCTTATCAGTGATGTTAATTTCTGTATTTAAAACTTTATATATATATATATATATATATATATATATATATATATATATATATATATATATATATATATATATATATATATATATATATATATATTTAAAATGATATTTTATATATATATATATATATATATATATATATATATATATATATATATATATATATATATATATATATATATATATATATATATATATATATATATATATATATAATATATATATATATATATATATATATATATATATATATATATATATATATATATATATATATATAAGGCTGGGCTTTCTTTTCGACATTTGTCATACTCTCCTACTGCTTTTCTTTTCCGATGCTTGTAGCGCTCCTTACTCCCAATCTTGGGAAAATAAGGTAGATAAAGAAGAAGAAGAAGAAGAAGATATATATATATATATATATATATATATATATATATATATATATATATATATATATATATATATATATATATATATATATATATATATATATATATATATATATATATATATATATATATATAAACTACTTAGTTATAAGTCTGAATAATTAGAAGTTCTCACATTTATCGCCTCAATAATGTCCCGTGGCCCAATAACAGATGGGTCAAAAACAAATTTTCCTCTTTCAACAGCTAAAGCAACCGAAGCAGATTTGACTCCTTTCAGTTTTTGTATCTGGGATTCTATTGTGTGGACGCATGACGAACAAGTCATTCCATGAATCTATCAAACAAGAAATAGAGCAAATCACTTTAAAATTGTATTAAAAATAATAATGTTTTAAAATAGTTAACGAAAGTATGTTACGTATATAAGTAGAATAAAAAAAAAGGTAAAAATAATACTCAAAGAATCCAAACGGAACAAAAATACTTATTGCCTCCTACATGAAAATTAATTACTTTTTGCAGTAAGCACAATATCTCAATCAAAATATTTAGATTTATTAGTTTATGTAAGCTAGGAATAAATATTTTACCTCCAATTCCACTTCTCCTTCGTTAGAGGCACCTTCAATTATGGAAGCAGGAAACCCTAATTCGGATACGGCGTTAGCTATTTGATCTGGCAACAATTTACTGGCATCATATAAAACTTCAGCCTTAGCTGCCATTAGAGAAACTAAGATTTTGTGAACGCCTATTGGAAGCAAAAATTTAAATTAAATAAATAAGTAATAAACACAAACTAAATAAACAATAATTAATTAGATAGATATATATATAACTTAATAAATAAATTATATCTTAGAACAACGGTTCCCAACCTGGAGTATGCGTATCCTCAAGGGTATGAGAAATAAAATTAGTAATGACGTAAAAAGCTTAATATTCTCAGAATGAATAACATAACGGGAATAAATATGGGAGGAAATCAGCATCAGTGAGGTTGATTTTTTTTCCTAGTCTTGAAAGGTCTGCGAAATATGTTGTAAAGGGCAGCTCAGAATTAATTTGTCACTGATGAAAGAAAATCTATATCAGGCCGTTATTAAGGTCTTCGTGCTCGTGCAATTAAAGTGTCTCCTAAGGTAACAATGGAGTCACTGATGCATTCAAAGGCAGAACCTTGCATTAAAAACCTCACTGAAGAATTATAAGTCATTTTAGAAGATGTAAAGGTGCTTAATTTTGTAAAGTAAAAGTCCACAAATTCCAGACTTTTCAAAGCAGTGTGAAAATAGTAATTTTCTTTCTACATTGATCCATCATACAGAAGAAATATGGCTCTCTCTCGGGAAAGTTCTTAATTAGCCGTCTGTTCAACGTAGACACGGGGATCAGTTTTTTTGTGAAGATGATCCCTTCCAACTTTCTTCGAAGTTTTGCATGTTCCTATTTCACAACACACCACTCATTTTCACAGTTTCCATTCATATTTGTATCAGTCACAGCGAGCGAATCAAATTTACCCTTTCTAAATACATCCATCAACTCTCTCCTCAACATTTATTTCTCTGACATTTCATGTACCCAAACGATTCATACATTTTCACCGAAAGATAGAAGGCCGCTTACGGAGATCACGACCTCACCAAGGCATGCATTAGCCTTTCTGGCAAAAGATAAGTGGTAGTGGGCAGTCAACCCAACTACCACCGTCCCTTTAGTCGCCTTCCAAAACACGCAGGACATACGATGTGGGCAAATCTTTCTCCCCACACATAGGGATAAAAGGGATAGGAATGTCTGTAAGATGCTGTCTAGAAGAGGGATGTGGATATAAGTACGTGTAAATGATATGTAGATAAAAGGTGGTGTCCCAAAAATGTTGTCTGGAGGATGAGTGTGGATATGAGAGCAGAAAAGAAAGACGAACCATTAGGCACTGGAATGTCATGGGAGACCCTACATACCATAAGCCTCCTTTTACATACCCTGCCAAATCTCTCTACCAATCCTCTCAAACTCTCTTCAGATTCGCCACACAGAACCAAATCATCCGCATATAATAGGTAGGGCACCCTCCACTCATCTCCATTCTCCCTCATTCTAACACCATTTCCTACCATCCCCACCTCGAATTCTTTCATAACCCCATCCATATACAAATTGAATAACCAAGGAGACATAACACAACCCTGTCTCACTCCGCTATTAATCCTAAACCAACCACCATTGACACCATTTATTCTTACACACGCTTCACTATCGTCATACATACTTTTGATTCCATTCAGAAGCCTACCACCAACACCATACATCACTAATACCTGCCATAAAGCTTCCCTATTAACTCTATCATACGCCTGTTGCAAATCCATAAAACCTAAATATAATTTATTCTTCTTCTCCCTATTTTCTCAATCATTTGTTTTAATGTAAAGATTTGATCCACACATCCTCTACCACTCCTAAACGCACCTTGTTCTTCACCAATCAGTCCTTCAGTCACTCGACGCACTCTTTCGACCAAAATACCAGCATATACCTTCCCTACAACACTCAATAAACTTATTCCCCTATAATTTCTACAGTTCCCCTTTTCTCCCTTACCCTTATACAAGGGTACTATTACCGCTCTCCTCCAATCCCTTGGAACTATACCCTCCATAAACGCTTTATTACACAACTTCCAAATCCAATCAATCACCATCTCGCCTCCGTTCTTGATCATTTCACCAGTAATTTCATCTATACCTGCAGATTTACCATTCTTCAACTTTCTCACTCTACCCATTACCTCCTCCTTACTAATAACCTCATCCCCAAAATACCTATTCCTTCTTGTACCATCAAACCCACACACATTCACTAACACCTCATCATTACTGTTAATATTGTGCAGATTTTCGAAGTGTTCTTTCCACACTCCCTTCACATCCATTTCATCAGTTACATAAGCACCATCCCTATTCATTATTCTAAGCAGATTCCCTTATTCTCATTCTTAACCTTTCGCGCTTCCTTCCAGAAGAGCTTCCTATTCCCTTGTATGTCCTCATTCATCCTCCTTCCAAACTGTTCATTTACCTCTTGTTTTCTCCTACGTATACACCTTTTAGTATTTCTTTTTCCTCCTTATATAATTCCAAGCATCTTTCTTTTGAAACTTCATCATTTGCTTTATTACATTCAACCACGCTTCTTTACCTTTAACCGCTTTCATCACCTCTTCATTCCAACACATTCGCTGTTAACATTCTTACTCTACTTTAGCACATCCACACACTTCCTTTGCACTACTAACAATTGCTTCCTTCATTTGCCCCCAGATTTGTTCAGTATCAACTTGTTCACACACACACACACACACACACACATATATATATATATATATATATATATATATATATATATATATATATATATATATATATATATATATATATATATATATATATATTATATATATATATATATATATATATATATATATAATATATATATATATATATATTATATATCTATATATATATATATATATATATTATATATATATATATATATAGATACATATATTTGCGTGTGATTTATCTATTGAAAAAGAATTTTTATATATTTATATTTATATTCAAACATTATTATTATGTTATTATTATATATATTATATTATTATATATATATATATATATATATATATATATGTAAAACATTTATTTATATTTTTCTACCCTGTTCCTATATATATATATATATATATATATATATATATATATATATATATATATATATATATATATATATATATATATATATATATATATATATATATATCTTTCTTTCTTTCTTCACCTTCCTCTTTGCCCCAAGATTGGGGGTAAGGTGCTGTACAAGCATCGGAAAAGAAAAGCAGTAGGAGAACATGACAAACGTCGAAAAGAAAGCCCAGCCTTACCGCCCCCTCTGTACCATTAATTAGTGAGAGCTCGTCACAGACAGAAAATCCACCCTAGAGCATCATGGGACCGCGACGGACCCTCACTATGGTAAATCGTCAATGTAAGGGTTCATCCCCTGGCCCAGATGGGCCACAACCATGCCCCCATACAAAACCCCGCCATTCTCTCCTATCATGCACCTTTATTCTCGCCTCTGCCAATCTCACATTTCTCTCCTTCAGACATTCGTTCACCGACTCAATCCACTTTCTCTTCGGTCTCCCAGCCGGTCGGTTCCCAACACACTCACCACTATACATCCGCTTAACCAACCTACTATCATTCATCCTTTCCACATGACCAAACCATCTCAACATACTTTCATTTATTCTCTCATTTACCCCTTTCTTCACACCACACCACTCTCTAATACGTTCATTCCTCTCTTTATCAATTCTTCTCACGCCTAGCACACCCCTAAGATTGTCCATCTGAACACATTGAACTTTAGATCTATACTTCTTATTCCAGACCATAGTCTCACTACCATACAATAACACAGGTAACAACATACCCTCATGTAAGACCCTAGCACACTCAAGACTTAGTCCCTTTGCATTCACCAACGATTTAATTGCACCAGCCACCTTCCTGCCATTCACAACTTTCCTACTACACTCTGCATCGTCCGTTCCCTTCTCATCCAACATATACCCTAAATATTTAAACTCAGACACTTGTTCTAGCTGCTCACCATCTAACATAACTTCACACTGAGGAGTGTCCTCACTCACAACCATAACCTTACTCTTATCCACTTACTTTCAAACCCCTCCTTTTACACACCCTGCCAAATCTCTCTACCAATCCTTTCAAACTCTCTTCAGATTCGCCACACAGAACCAAATCATCCGCATATAATAGGTAGGGCACCCTCCACTCAACTCCATTCTAACACCATTTCCTGCCATCCCCACCTCAAATTCTTTCATAACCCCATCCATATACAAATTGAATAACCAAGGAGACATAACACAACCCTGTCTTACTCCGCTATTAATCCTAAACCAATCACCATTGACACCATTTATTCTTACACACGCTTCACTATCGTCATACATACTTTTGATTCCATTCAGAAGCCTACCACCAACACCATATATCACTAACACCTGCCATAACGCTTCTCTATTAACTCTATCATACGCCTGTTGCAAATCCATAAAACCTAAATACAATTTATTCTTCTTCTCCCTCATTTTCTCAATCATTTGTTTCAATGTAAAGATTTGATCCACACATCCTCTACCACTCCTAAACGCACCTTGTTCTTCACCAATCAGTCCTTCAGTCACTCGACGCACTCTTTCGACCAAAATACCAGCATATATCTTCCCTACAACACTCAATAAACTTATTCCCCTATAATTTCTACAGTTCCCCTTTTCTCCCTTACCCTTATATAAGGGTACTATTACCGCTCTCCTCCAATCCCTTGGAACTATACCCTCTATAAACGCTTTATTACACAACTTCCAAATCCAATCAATTACCATCTCGCCTCCGTTCTTGATCATTTCACCAGTAATTTCATCTATACCTGCAGATTTACCATTCTTCAACTTTTTCACTCTACTCATTACCTCCTCCTTACTAATAACCTCATCCCCAAAATACCTATTCCTTCTTGCACCATCAAACCCACACACATTCACTATCACCATCATTACTGTTAATATTACAGATTCTCGAAGTGTTCTTTCCACACTCCCCTCACATCCATTTCATCAGTTACAAAAGCACCATCCTATTCATTATTCTAAGCAGATTCCCCTTATTCTCATTCTTAACCTTTCGCGCTTCCTTCCAGAAGAGCTTCCTATTCCCTTGTAAGTCCCCATTCATCCTCCTTCCAAACTGTTCATTTACCTCTTGTTTTCTCCTACGTATACACCTTTTAGTATTTCTTTTTTCCTCCTTATATATATATAACATATATATATATATATATATATATATATATATATATATATATATATATATATATATATATATATATATATATATATATATATATATATATATATATATATATATATATATATATATATATATCCGCGATGTTAGGGTTCACCCTGGGCCAAGCTCACTATCATGCCCCTTCACAAAACCACGCCATTTACTCCTATTATTCACCTTTCTTCTCGCTTCTGCTAAATTTACATTCCTTTCCTTAAGACACTCTTTCACTAATTCAATCCACTTTTCTAAGGTTTCCCAGCCGGTCGATTTCCATCACACTCGTCTCTATACATCTGCTTAACAACCGATCATCATCTATCCTTTCCACATGACCAAACCATCTTAATACTCTCTTTCGCGCCTTTCTTCACACTACAATGTTCCCTAACACGCTCTCACTCCTCATTTTATCAATTTTATTCAATGCCTAACACGCCTCTAAGATTGTCCATCTGAATAGACAGCACCTTAGATCTACACCTCTTATTCCACACCATAATTTCATACTACTAAACATTAACACCGGTAACAACATACTCTTGTGCAGAATCCTAGCACACTCAAAACTTACGTCCCTGTTTTAACCAGTGATTTATTGCATGAGCCACCCTCCTCCAATTCACAACTTTCCTACTACACACTGCATCATCCGTTCCCTTTTCATTCAACATATTCCCTAAATATTTAAACTAACACACTTGTTCCAGTCGCTTAATTACCATCCAATATGATTTCACTCTCCTCAACCACCACCATGACCATACTTTTTTCTACATTTACTACAACTACTACTACTACTACTACTACTACTAATAATAATAATAATAATGATAATAATAATAATAATAATAATAATAATAATAATAATAATAATAATAATAATAATAATAATAATAAATAGATACATTCTCAAAAAATCTCACGCATAATATATGGTGAAATGTCTACTATAATTAAGAAGATATATAGCCTGCCTTCAACTTCTAACACACAACGTAAGCTAATAAAATAAAAAAACATCAAGAAATGGAATTTATATTGCAATAACTTGAGTAACTTTCCCCAAGATGAATCTAGAAATCGTTAAAGTAGTAGAAAAATACTTACCATCTAGTTTCATAACGTGCTTCTCAATAGCAGCAATGCACGAAGCACAAGTCATTCCTTCAATTCTCAAAAAGCACTGGTCCCATTTTGTGTTTGAATCTGCCTCTGTTAATTTAGCTTCTCTGCTTTTGCTATGTTCCTTGGAGTCTGTAATTTATTATTATTATTAATATTATTATTATTATTATTATTATTATTATTATTATTATTATTATTATTATTATTATTATTATTATTATTATTACATAGTTTCTGGCTATCTGTAAGTTGTGATACGCTATGAAAATTAACACTGCTATTCGTTAAAAAAAAAAATAATTTAAAAATTACCTCAAGGTTTCGAGTAAAGGGATTGAAAAAAAATAGAGAGAAAACAAAAAGTTAATAATTTAAAATTTAGTAAGAAAATTTGTGATTAGGAATAAAATCTGCGAAAATCAAACAAATCTATATAATAAATTATGCTTGAAAGTATTAGGAGGAATGTTAATAACGCAGAATCGAAGGTATGTTTAATTAATATTTATAACCGGTTTGAATGGATGATAAACATAATTGTCATATATGGTTTCAAGGAGTAAATTTAAGTGATGGATGGGAAGATGCCATAAAGAACATTAAAATAACATTACAAAAATGCTATTAACTTTTAAAATAAAAAGCGAAAACAAATGAGATGCGTTGTTATCGGAACTGGAATTGATATGCAATGGTAAGTTATTGGAAGATTTATGGAAAAAATGATAACATCAGAAATGAAAGTTCCAAACTGGAAGTAAAATGAACCTTTTAATATTACGGAATGTGATTTTTACTTTCTAGATTTAAAAGAACAATATAGTAATAAAAAATAATAATATAATACAAAGAAATAATAATAAAAGAAAAAGTGTCTTTATTGTAGAAAAAAAAAATAAAGTCAGGTAATTTTTAAACTATCGAGGAATTTCCGAAAATTTGCAATGTTTATTGCAATGACTAATATAAAAAGAAAACTAAAAAAATTAATGACTAACCAGATAAACTAGATTTGTTTTCCTGTTTAACAGAACTATATCCAGCAGCCTTCACACATGCAACAAAGCCCAATTCATCAATCATGGTAGCAATGGTGGAAGGATTGATGATTGAGGTATTGTAGGTTACATCTGCTTCTTTTTTCTCAAGGGAAACCTTAAATTAATTTTATAATAATCAAAAACTTTACACCTTGGAAAGTGTTTTTTAAACAAATATTAAATAATATATATATATATATATCTTTCTTCTTTCTTTCTTCACCTTCCTCTTTGCCCCAAGATTGGGGGTAAGGTGCTGTACAAGCATCGGAAAAGAAAAGCAGTAGGAGAACATGACAAACGTCGAAAAGAAAGCCCAGCCTTACCGCCCCCTCTGTACCATTAATTAGTGAGAGCTCGTCACAGACAGAAAATCCACCCTAGAGCATCATGGGACCGCGACGGACCCTCACCATGGTAAATCGTCAATGTAAGGGTTCATCCCCTGGCCCAGGTGGGCCACAACCATGCCCCCATACAAAACCCCGCCATTCTCTCCTATCATGCACCTTTATTCTCGCCTCTGCCAAACTTACATTTCTCTCCTTCAGACATTCGTTCACCGACTCAATCCACTTTCTCTTCGGTCTCCCAGCCGGTCGGTTCCCAACACACTCACCACTATATATCCGCTTAACCAACCGACTATCATTCATCCTTTCCACATGACCAAACCATCTCAACATACTTTCATTTATTCTCTCATTTACCCCTTTCTTCACACCACACCACTCTCTAATACGTTCATTCCTCTCTTTATCAATTCTTCTCACACCTAGCACACCCCTAAGATTGTCCATCTGAACACATTGAACTTTAGATCTATACTTCTTATTCCAGACCATAGTCTCACTACCATACAATAACACAGGTAACAACATACCCTCATGCAAGACCCTAGCACACTCAAGACTTAGTCCCTTTGCATTCACCAACGATTTAATTGCACCAGCCACCTTCCTGCCATTCACAACTTTCCTACTACACTCTGCATCGTCCATTCCCTTCTCATCCAACATATACCCTAAATATTTAAACTCAGACACTTGTTCTGCTGCTCACCATCTAACATAACTTCACACTGAGGACTGTCCTCACTCACAACCATAACCTTACTCTTATCCACGTTTACTTTCAAGCCCCTGCCAAATCTCTCTATCAATCCTCTCAAACTCTCTTCAGATTCGCCACACAGAACCAAATCATCCGCATATAATAGGTAGGGCACCCTCCACTCAACTCCATTCTCCACCATTCTAACACCATTTCCTGCCATCCCCACCTCAAATTCTTTCATAACCCCATCCATATACAAATTGAATAACCAAGGAGACATAACACAACCCTGTCTTACTCCGCTATTAATCCTAAACCAATCACCATTGACACCATTTATTCTTACACACGCTTCACTATCGTCATACATACTTTTGATTCCATTCAGAAGCCTACCACTAACACCATATATCACTAGCACCTGCCACAGAGCTTCCCAATTAATATCATACGCCTGTTGCAAATCCATAAAACCTAAATATAATTTATTCTTCTTCTCCCTCATTTTCTCAATCATTTGTTTCAATGTAAAGATTTGATCCACACATCCTCTACCACTCCTAAACGCACCTTGTTCTTCACCAATACAGTATATATATATATATATATATATATATATATATATATATATATATATTATATATATATATATATATATATATCTCTCTCTCTCTTCTCTCTCTATACTCTATATATATACTCATATATATATATATACCCTATATATATAAACTCACTGTAATACTGATAATGCCATCCTTCATCCCAATGTTACTTTCTATATTTTTAACACAAGAGTTACATGTCATGCCTTCTACGGATATAACTGTGTCATTGGAGAATTATTTACACCTCTACTTTCATCTTCCGTTGAGGAAATCACGCTTGCAATAAAACCCATATCTTCAATATCATCTTTGATGCTATTGGCGTTAGTTTCTTTAGAATCGTGGTAACATCTCCCTTTTTATCTTGCAGTGAAACATATTATTTATATATTATATATAATAATAATAATAATAATAATATATATGTAATAATAATAATAATATATATATATATAATAATATATATATATATATAAACTTCTTCGTTATGCTAAGTATTATAAAACTAATATATTTATAATATAATAATAATATTAATGTATATATGTATATAATAATAATTATTTAATATATGTAATATATATATATATATATAATAATAATATAATAATAATAATAATAATATAATAATAATAATATAATACATAATATATGTGTATATATATATATATAACTATATCTTTGCTAACTATATATATATATATTTATAATATATATATATATATAATATACTATCTATATATATAATATATATATATATATATACTATATATAATAATAATAATATAATATATAATAATAACATACTATATATATCTTCTAACTTCATCTTCATATATTTTCCCAAGAATGGAGGCAAGGTGCACTGACGGGCATCGGAAAAGAAAAGCAGTAGAAGAACATGACTAGAAATCGAAAAGAAAGCCCAGCCTTACCGCCCCCTCAGTACCATTAATTAGTGGAGTCGCAATCAGAAAATCCACCCTATCGCTTCATGGGACAGCGATGGACCCTCACTATGGTAGATCGCCAAAGTAAGGGTTCTTCCTTAGCCCAGGTGGGCCACAACCATACCCCTCACAATCCCCCGCCATTTCCTGTTATATACCTTTCTTCTCGCCTCTACCAAGCTCACATTTCTCTCCTTCATTCTTTCACTGACTCAATCCACTTTTCTTCGGTCTCCCAGCCGGAGTAGGTTCCCAACACACTCGCCACTATACATCCGGCTTAACCAACCGACTATCATTCATCATACATCCATATGACCAAACCATCTCTCAACATACTTTCATTTATTCTCTCGTTTACCCCTTTCTTCAAACCACACAACTCTCTAATACGTTCATTCCTCATTTTATCAATTCTTCTC
>JABUQX010027088.1:20000-22500 GCA_015478945.1 Trachelipus rathkii
AACTATAACTTTTGTAACCTGTACCGAAAACACCTCACAACCCCCAAGTGTTGCACTTACATGGACATATTCGTAGTTTGTTCCGACAATGATACATGCTTTAAGTTAATTCTCACAAAATACGAAAATAATTATGAGCCTACCAGCTAATACAGCAATACCCAAAAATGATATTTTACCGAGTATTAACGTTAATCGTGCCTTTGTCACAGGCATACTATCAGGGATATACGGTCATATGCATATATATACATTCCTCCTAGACATCAGATATTAAGAATACAATGCCCGAGATACGTAGAACAAATAACACAATTCTAATGTATTTGAAACCCAATCCCATTACCAATCTTATAAAACAAAATATTTTCATTGATAAAATAATAAGTAATCAGTATTTATTTAGGAAGTTTATTCTGAATCTTTATTATTATTATTATTATTATTATTATTATTATTATTATTATTATTATTATTATTATTATTATTATTATTATTATTATTATTATTATGACAGCAGGAACTGGTTCAAGAGTTCTTCTATGGAGATTCCTCCTACAACTTCTTCACGATCATCGCTACTACTTATTGCTGTTATTATTATTATTATTATTATTATTATTATTATTATTATTATTATTATTATTATTATTATTATTATTATTATTATTATTATATTATTATTATTATTTTCCTTAGATTCCCCTGTTGCTATTTTTTTATATATATATATATATATATATATATATATATATTTGAGTCAGTGTACAGGACCCACCACGGCTCACAGAGAAGCGGCCATACTGGGCTGAAAAAAATCAGCACCATGGGAGGGCCCTGTATATATATATATACCTTATCATAATACGTACTCCAACCATACTATATATATATATATATATATATATATAATACCACTATATATATATACTCTTTCTTCACTATACATATCTATATATATATATATATATATATATATATATGTTTCAAGTGTCAAAGGGAGTTTGAATGGAAATGATATTCAGTCTAGTCCAAAAATAAGTAAAACTGCGCATTACTTACGCCTTTATTTCCAACATGAATAGTTAGAACAAATCAAATGTTATAAAAGTGTTCTTTAAATACTAAGTAGTTCTGCTAATTAGGAGAGATTATTAAGATGGATGATCTTAGAGGTGTTCTGGCATTGTAGTATTGCAATGACGACGACAGATAAAGTTCAGATGAGATAATCAATGAAGATATGGCGAACAGATTGAGGGGTGTGGCAACGGGGGGGTCCCGTGACATATAGTGACTGTGAGTGATGTTAGCGTGGCCAATACGGAGGTGCAAGTATCACCTCGATGTAGCGTTGTCACGGGAGAAGGACCTGCCCAGCCGACATTCGGCTTTATGTTTCTGAGTTCGCTCACTATGATTCACTCAGCCAGCACTCATGCCAACAAGATCAGAAAGCCTTGTCGGAGGTAGGATGATATTCCTGGTTGATGGGGCAGCCTTGTCGAATGGCGTCCGGGAGGTACCTGAGAAGAGGAGGCGGCCATTTGGCCTCTCTGTCAACGATTTCATTGCCAGTTACCCCTACATGAGGGTCCAACATAAAAAGTAATTATTACTTCATTAATATTATTATTATTTTTTTATTATTATTATTATTATTTTTTTTATTTTTTTTATTTATTATTATTATTATTATTGTTATTATTATTATTATTATTATTATTATTATTATTATTATTATTATTATTATTATTTTTTTTTTAGTGTTTATTATTGATGTTAACCGCAAAAATGCATTTCATGGAGGCCCACCACTAGGTACTCATAAAAGATATGTCGGCTTCTCAAATACTTGTTCATGTTATTATTACCATTTGGATTATTATTATTATTATTATTATTATTTATTTTTATTATTATTATTATTATTATTATTATTATTATTATTATTATTATTTTATTATTATTATTATTATTATTATTATTATTATTATTATTATTATTATTATTATTATTACTTTTATTATTATTATTATTATTATTATTATTATTATTATTATTATTATTATTATTATTATTATTATTATTATTTTTATTATTAGTTTTTATTCTGGATGTACTCATGAAAGATATGTCGGCTCCTCAAATACTTGTTCATGTTATTATTACCATTTGGATTATTATTATTATTATTATTATTATTATTATTATTATTATTATTATTATTATTATTATTATTATTATTATTATTATTATTATTATTATTATTATTATTGTAGTATTTAGTATTGTGAAATATTTTTAGGAGTTGGATTACTGTATGGAATGATTGTATGGATACTATTACTAGTAATATAACTGATTTTATTATTACTATTTTATGTTTTTATTAATAATCTATTACTGTTATTATTAATATTATTGTTATTGCTATGATTTATTATTATTATTATTATTATTATTATTATTATTATTATTATTATTATTATTATTATTA
>JABUQX010027088.1:35000-72500 GCA_015478945.1 Trachelipus rathkii
GCCCATCCTTTTCATTCCCCTTATCAAATACATCTATCATTACAATTATACAGTAAGGGAAAAAATATATATCAAATATGTATGGTCCAGGCTACCATGTCGACACCATATGTTTGAAATTTTAAGATTCTCGGACTTTTTTGGAATTTTCTGACTTTCAGAATATCTTAAAACGCTTTTACGGTAACTACGGCGGATTTTGACTTCCGAAAGATGTGAACCTAAACAGGGAAGGTACCCAAGCTATTGTAGAGCATTTCTTATCAGGCAGCATGGCACAAACGACATGATAAAAACAGAAACGGTCTACATTAGAAACAAGAAAAATACTAAAATTCATTCTATCATAAACGCTTTGTATTATTAAAAATTATGATTAAAGGATATAGAACTAAAAGAAGTGGTCTTATGTAAAGTATTGATGGACTTGCTACTTCTGGTATCGCAACCTCTAATGCTACTTGGAACTAATTTCTTCGCTTCTTTAATCATAAAATTGCAGGTCTAAAGATTTTATACAAGCCCTTTGTTATTTGTTTCTGATGATTAGGTTTCCATGAGAGAAATCACTTTCTTTGTAAATTTTTGGGTTTAGCCTTTATCCCTCAGCGTTTTAGTGAGAAAGCTTGTTACACGTTTCTCGATAACATATATCGCCCTGAAACTACTGCATATGATGTTCCTAAACTTCCTTCGGCACCCTGCATTGAACCCACTTTCCAATGATCTTCACTTTCAGATTTGAAATATCTTAAACAAAAACTTTCCACACTGTGCAAGTTTCTTATATCTTTATTAACAACATAACTCAATTGGCAGTTTCTTTTTAAGGATTAAAAAGCATCCCCATGAACTGGGTTCACACATCGTTTACAAATATAAATCTGCCAACTAACATCGACTATGTAGGTCAAACTTTCCTACAACTAAAGATGCGAGCAAATGCATGGGCATTTCCTTTCGAACTAATCTCTAACTCTCAACCAGAGAATTTAACTGTCGATCACTATGACCTAAATAGGCACCCTATATCTCTTCAAAAATTCTCCATTATTCAAAAAAAAATGCTTCTAAAGGTGAAGAACTTAAAAATTTGGAATCTTTTTATATAAAAAACACTTAAACCTACACTTAATATCCATAAGACTTCTTTGGCACTCCTGATTACCTGTACTAATTACCTGAATTTCATGCAAAAACGAACACAATTTCTTACGAGGTTTACTTTTGTTTTGCAGACAATTGAAATCCTTTATTTGTGATGGAGCTCGTCGATTTCGGATAAACAGAAATAAACCAAAAAAAAAATGGTTTATATTAAAAAAAATTGATCAACTATTGTGATGGAGTTTATCGATTTGGAAGAAATTAGATTTAAGGCTGATTTTATTGAATGAAATATTCATCAATTCAAACGGGCTTACCACGCCGTCATTTTTTTGGTTTACACATTTTCGTAAGAACGTGCTAAATTCCGCAATCACAGGAAATAGCAACCTTATAGAATTAAGGAAATTCCTTACGTTAAGCATTTTTTACGATTTTGCGGTTTAGCAAAAACGAACGCAAACTCGAGCATTTCTTACGTTCATAAGTACAAATAAAAACGAAAACATTACTATATACACACACAGTAAGGTCAGATAGATAGGAAAATATCAGACAAAATGCAGATATATATATATATATATATATATATATATATATATATATATATATATATATATATATATATATAATATATATATATGCTATACATATATATATATATATATATATATATATATATATAATAATAATAATATATATATATATATATACTAATATATAATATATATATATATATATATATATAATAACATAACTATATATATATATAGCATAATATATATATATATATATATATAATATATATATATATATATATATATATATATATATATATATATATATAACATATATATATATATATATATATATATATATATATTAAAAAAGAAGAAATTTGAAACTTTAATTTCTAGAAAGGGTGAAGCTACCCTTCTCGAATTCGTCGAGTCATTGAAAAATTTTTAAATTCTCTTCGTCTGATAACAAGGGGCTGAAAACCCCCTTCTAGGTCGTAAAATAAATTTTAGAACCGACTCCAAACTCCGACTCCTTAAATTCAAAATTGCGACTCTTCGACTCCGCGACTCCGACTCCACTTAAACAAGAATAGCGCTCGACTCCGACTCCGACTCCGACTCGACTCCACTTAAAAGCAAAAGAAATTTCAGACTCGACCAGAGCTCAGACTCCACGGCAGTCCAAATTCGAAAATTCTGGCTCTGACAAGATTGTTGCTGCGAGTTACAAATTAAAACATTTTTTGTTTCCAACAATTTTTTTTAAACTTGTTTTTTGAGATTAAAAATACCACTTTTCAATGAGATCTAATCTTAGATGCTATACGGTAAAGAGGAAGTACCGTAAAGAGATAAAAGATGCAGGTGCAACACACTGACAAGCTCAATATAACAGTTTCGGAAACAAATTTATAACATTATTTATAATGCAAATTATTTTATTTTTAATATAAAACAGCCATTATAAAATTAACAGTTTAATACTTTCAGTTTCAGTAATAATAATAATAATAATAATAATAATAATAATAATAATAATAATAATAATAATAATAATAATAATAATAATAATAATAGCATTAACAGAATCGATTATGAAATAAAAAACAAAAGAATTTCTGACAAAATTAAAAGAACTCTATTTTATAAAATAGGGATTATATATATATATATATATATATATCTTACTGCTATATATAATATATAACAACCAATAATATATATATATATATATATATATATATATATATATATATATATAATATATATATATATATATATAATAACATATATATATATATATATATATATATATGGATTGCCTAAAATACTCAAGAAAATTCACCTTTGAGACCTTTAATATCTATGTGCTCGGAACGGTTACACACGAAATTGCCCAATATCTGGACAGCATTTCGACCATATCTTAATAACTCTTTCATGGTTAAATCAAATATGAAACATTATGCAAATTATCAAACTTAAAACTTGAAGCCGCTAATATATTCGCCACATGATGTAGAATCTTTGTTCATAAATGTGCCGGTTCTTGATACGATTGACATAACAATTAACGAAGTGTATCCTACCCCTACCAGATATATCAGAACAACATATGAGGAACCTTTTGTCAATTTGTTGTACTCAAACACCGTTTGAATTTAAACATATATCCACAAACTGATGGAGTGCCGATGGGCTCACCACTTAGACCTACATTTTCTGACTTCCCTTATGTCCAATCTGGAAAAACAAAAAATCGCCGTGAGCATGCAACTTTAACTTGTATTTTTATGGGAAGGTATGTCAGGCATTACCTCACTGTTTTGGGCATGATCCTTATACATCAGTTCATCAATAGAATTCAGGAGTTGTCATGCTTAAATTACCTTACAAAACTTAGGTTCATAATGCTATCTGTTTTTTAAACATCAAAATCAATGTTAATTCTGAAGGCTCATTATCTGGCATATGTCGAACCACTGATAATGGTCGTATATGAACTGGATCTATTCATAAACTGACTACAAGAATCTATCGTAAAAATTTTGGTTTACAGAGCATACAACTTCAACTTGGAAAACTTTGATGAAGAAATTGCCCAGTAAGTAAAATTAAATTGTGATCATCCACAATATCCAGTTGAAAATTTAATTAATAAAACCGTTACAAATTATATAATAAAAGAAAGTAAAAATAATCAGAAAAAATTCAATAAATTTCTTCTTCAAAACTGTGCTATTTGTCAATAAGGAAGAAAAGTGCCTTCGTAATATTTTCTCACCTCAAAACTAAAGATACCTCAAAAATTAAAGTCAGACTATGAACATAAGTCCAAACAACTGTCATATTATTTTAGCACAAGAGATGCTTTGCCCGACAACCATCACGTTGTGGACCAATTTAACTGCCTGAGTTAGACTGTGCGTCGACATATATTGGTTACGAAGAATAGATTGTGGGACAGGGCATATCCAACATCTACAGTCCCAGCAAAATCTTTGAACTTATTTTAATACACCATGGTCCAATCAGCTCATTAAATGTCCAAATTTCGCTTACTTCTCATAATATTATACGGATTCGTGTAATATTAAAACCAGTGGAGGCCTACATCAAAACACGCAACCAGACATTAACATAAAATTTTATGTATTTATCAGTCAGACTCAATATCATTTGATTTACTTATTATATATAAATTTAAAGACTCATTCGCTTACAAGAAATAATCCTCTGAAGATGTCTCAAGTATAGAGACGAAACGCGTCGGGAAATCTATGTAAATATATCTTCTTCTTCTTCTCCTGTATATTATTTTAAAGTTTATTTTAAAGAAATTAAATTATGTACAAAAATAAATATTAAAAACATTCAAATAATGCTAAAACTTTAATAATAATAATAATAATAATAATAATAATAATAATAATAATAATAATAATAATAATAATAATAATAATAATAATAATAATAATAATAATAATAATAATAATAATAATGGCTAATAATAATATTAATAACGTAATAATAATAATGTAATAATGTAATAATAATGTAATAATAGCAAAAATTTTCGACTCAGACTCCACTTACACAGGAATCTTCAGGCGCCGACTCGACTCCATTCCACGGCTGGGGTTTCGACTCGGCTCCGGCTCGAAGCTCCGGAAAATTGCACGACTCCACGACTCCGACTCCGCGACCGACTCCGACTCCGCTGGCCTGCTTTGAGAGAAGCCTCTATCAAATCTAGCTTTCCCGTGGATAGGTGTTGATAAGCTCAAAGAGTAACTCATGCACACCAGCAAACACTTACTTCAGCAATGCGGGACTGTAATTTACGTGATATATATATATATATATATATATATATATATATATATATATATATATATATATATATATATATATATATATATATATATATATATATATATATATATATATATATATATATATATAACTATATATATATATATATCGAAATCAGTAAGTGCCAGAAAATTGTGTGGTATCGGTTAAAGGTATCGGCAAAATTTTACCGCGTTCCGATACCGATACTACTACTCACAAAATTCCCGATACCGATACCGATACCGATACCTCAAAAATCGACCGATACCGCCGATACCGATACCATGGTATCGGTGCATCACTAATATATATATATATATATATATATATATATATATATATATATATATATATATATATATATATATATATATATATATATATATATATATATATATATATTCTTCTTCTTGCTACTCTACTCGTATATATTATATATATAAATATTATATATACCCTGGAGATCTGACTGCAAAAACTAAGTGCTGGGAAAATTATGTTTAATATGAATTTGGGTGCAATGCGCGGTTGAGAGATATAGCCCCCCCACTCAGTTGTTGAGGTAGGGTGAAAACATACTGAAACACTCGTATAATAAATAGTATTTATTTATTGCATACACAGTTATCATAGGTAGTTCAACATCCCAGTCCAAATCATAGTAGGTGTTCAAAATGAGACCCTTCCGACGCGATGCAAGCTTCTACACGTCTCGTCATGGAGTGACGCACTCTTTTTAGTCCCACGTGCTCACGGATATGGTCAAAACCGTCATGGATACGTTGCCGAAAGGTTCCGACGTCAGGGACAGAGTCCTTGTACACCAGTGCTTTTAAATGGCCCCGTAAATAATAATCTAAAGGGTTGAGGTCGGGGGGAACGTCGGGCTATGCAAAGGAACGTCCCAGCTCAATCCACTAATTTGGGCAGATTTCGTAAAGATATTGGCAACCGGGCAGGGGCCTCCTCATGCATAAACCACATTATAAAAAGAAATATATTTATTCTCTATTTGATTTCAAAAAGAATATAAATATATACTTTTGTAAAACAAAATGTATTTTTATTCTCCATTTGATTTTGGAAATAATTTTGAAATATTTATACACTTTAATAAATTTTTTATATTAAAACATTATCCAGAGTAATAAAGGTATATATATTTATTATAATAATTGAAGCTAAATGCTGCATGAAGAATATTCTTTTAATAAAAACGAAAAAATCGGAAAATTTTATATATATATATATATATATATATATATATATATATATATATATATATATATATATATATATATATATATATATATATATATATATATATATATATATATATATATATATATATATATATCTATATATATATAATATATCTATATATATATATATACATATATATCTCTTTATATATATATATATCATATATATATATATATATATATATATATATATAACTTATTATATATATATACTATATATATATATATATATATATAATATATATATATATATATATACCCGGAAGTATATAATAATAATAACATATATATATATATATATATATATACTACCTTTATATATATATATATATATATATATATATATATATAAAATATTTAAAAATTCTAATGATTCACATTTCGAAATTGACGGCGGAAATATGAAGAAAATTCTATCACATAACAGTAAAATCTTTTTTCCGTGATTCATGATACTTATGGTATCTAACTGCAACTTGAAAGAAATAAAGTAATAAACTCAATTAGAAACGAATGTATCATAGTGACTAGATTAATTTAAATATAGCGTACATTAGAAACGCAAAATCACAAACCATGACTCTTTCAAAACATTTCTAATAGTTTGTTAGGTAACTTAGGTTAATAGTATGTTTTGCTTTGCACTTCAACATCTACCACTTTCAAAATATTCCTTCCAGTTTAGGGATCTATTCGAAGTTGTAGTAGTCTCATGTTGATCGATGACGAATTAGGAAAACGTCAAGGTCATTTTAATATTGTTGTTAACTAATAAAATAACTTCCACACAATCCCGAATGTCATACAAGCATTATGCGGATGTATTTGTCCGCTTTAAGACCTAAGAGAACTATTCTAAAACAATCATCTACGAGAAAGCTTGCCAGTGGCTATGAACCAAGCAACATATCGGGTATCACTACGTGTTAAGGACTTCGCTCTTCGAAGATAATACTTCCAGTAGTTGCGTGACCCGGCTGTCATAAAATCAATTGTTTTCCTGGTTGGGAAGCAGTTTCATTCTGTAAGGATTCTGGCAGAAATGGTGGCAAATCAGCCAAATTTGTCGGGCGTTCATCAATACATTGTACGTTTTTCGCATTATGTAGCACATTCAGAATAGATCGACAGGGTCACATGACTCAGGCCGTAGTTCGATTCATCGTCGTGAATCCTAGGTAAATTTACCTATAGGTATGATTACCTCTCTTAGAATAGGGCTTTACGTGGAAGTTGCCTTTATGAAAAAATTCACTTTTGCAACAAACGTGTACTGGCCGGTTGGACTATTACCTTGGCGATATCTAACACTTGATTGACTAAAAATGTTTATCGTCAAAGCATTACGTTTACAAATAGGCTGATATATTTTCAGTAGGTTCAAAGACAAACGATTCTCGTACCAAGCTTGACTTGCGTAAAAAGTATTCAAACTTTCAGATCTATAAAGAGAAAATCATAATTATCACTGCCAACGATAAACATGATTTCTCATTAGAATTTATCCTGTCCAGGTGTGAACACTTCTTTTTGTTTGTTTTTATTATTATTATTATTATTATTATCGAACCAGTTATTTTTATTATTGACACAGTAGAACACTTCTTTTTGTTTATTATTATTGTTATTGTGTTCTGTCGAACGAATATTATTATTGTTTTTATCGGCTATCTTTTGCTTATTATTATTATTGTGGTATTAAAGAAGAGTGTTAATGTATCAGTATTATTATTAGTATTTATTACACAGCTGCCGCGCATTAAAAATACCGTATCAATATTTTTCGAATGAAAAGGCATACAAAGTGTAAATAATAACTGGGCTGGCAGCTTAAATAATACATAGGCCACAGACATTCGAAATCAACGCGGGGTTTTGATTAATTAGTAGTTAAGTACCTAATAGTTTTCCGTACTCTATTTGACTCTGAAAGAAAGTAGCGAACAAATGAAGAAGATATTTGGACTTTAAAATTTGCGCCTGGTAATAATAATACAAAGTGCAATGAGAAAAGCTAAAAATATGTAAGGGGATTAACTAAACACGAAGAGCGTAAATCAGCTGCTGATTCTCTTTTACCCTATAAGTAGAGAAGTGATTGGAGACTTGCGCAAATATACCATTCATTATATATCGTTATGATGATGTCATTTTGATTTCTCGAAGTTCGATATGGCGTCGTTTAAAACTAGAATATTCGGTAAGTCATTTCAAATTTCTCGAATATTCCGGTAAGAGACTCAATTTAAATTCTCGAACATCCGTCATGGCATCATTTTAAATTTATCGAATATTCACATGATCATGTAATTTTAAATTTCTCGAATATTCATCATCATGACGTCACATTCAAAATCTGAATTTCGACAAGCAATTTTGGTTTAACTTTTAATTGTATTTAGCTGAACTAATAAAGATGTGATTACAATTTATTGTAGGTTTCTCGAACATTCCTGCAATGATTTCAATCTTAGATCAGTGGTTTTCAAACTGGGGTGCGCGTACCCCTTGAAAAACGGGCTATTTTTAATTATATATATATACCATATATATATATATATATATACTCTGTATACCACATATATATATATACATATATATATAACTCTTTCATATATATATATTCTCACTGCTATATATATATATATATATATATATAACTATATATATATATATATGCTGCTCGCTGTGATTTAAAACCTCTGCGACAAACTCAGAAGAGGCTGATAGAGCAAACGATAAGGGAACATTTATTGTTAAATAAGCTATGTGAATGACACTTCAGACTTTCAAAGTTACGGATGATGTATGGTAAACCACGTGATGTTGTTTGGCGCGTCGTTACTTCGCGTAACCGGAGATTTTGAGTATTCTAATGTTATGTATGTTTGCGTGCGTACATCTGTGGCATTCTCAGAGAGGTTGATAGAGGTAACAATAAGGATATTTTTTTAAGCTTAATGTATGTTTGGCATGGTGTAAAGCAAACAATGGTAGCTTGTTATGAAATCATTTTATTGGGGAAAATTGCAGGTGGTGTGTCTGCGCTGTACCTGATTACATTCGTTACATCGCCGTGCAATGCCTGTCGGACTCTGCCGAACATGCCCTCACTGTGTCTTTGATCAAACCAGTGAATATTCGCTGGATCAGTTCCTCTCTTGTGTTGACTGGGTTGATGTACACAACACTCTTCACATACCCCCAAAGAGAAAATAATCTGGGGGCGTGAGGTCAGAAGCAAATCTTTTGTTGCAGCAAGGTCCCACCTCTCTATCCATTTAATACGTTGAGCTCTGTTCCGAAGATACGCCGGTGGTGGCTGAAGAGTGCGCTGGGCATATCATGTTGAACCTGTTATACCTGCGGGTCGCAAGGGTATGTCGTCCATGAGAGCTGCGGAAGCGTTTTCTGGAGTAGTTGCAGGTACGCAGGTCCATCAAAGGTGTGGAATGATGACAGGTCCAAGAAGATAATCCCCAAAATTCCACCCCAGATGTTTACGGTGAATTTCGCCTGGTGAACTCTGTTGAACATTGCGTGCGGATTGTCCTCGTCACATATGTGGCTGTTTCTGCTGCTGAAGTAGCCATCACGTGTGAAGCACGACTCATCGGTAAACAAGACATGGGAAAGGCAGGTTATCGATGCTCCGTTGCGGCTTCCCGGGCGATCGCTATTTACAGGTGCGAGAATCGTTTTGTCCCAGTCGTAACACTTTCTGCCGTTGTGAGCGCCATGGAAGGCTTTAGCCTTGCTCTTGTAAGATTGAACCACAGACGACGATTTGAACCCATGGCATGGGCAATGGCGCGGTGTGCTAGTCGACGGGTCGTTGGCGACTCTCTCAAGCACCTCTTCTTCAAACGCAGGAGTCGCCGTATTAAGCGGTCTTTCCACCATGCACGAGATGGGTCCCGTATCTCGAGGCGATGATGAAGCAGAGCAGCTGTGTGTGGTGGGGGTGATTTCTGTGTGAAACCGTTCCCGGTATGAGGTGCGCTCTTCGTCCATTTTTGTTCGCCGCACCGTAACACATTATCATGTCGGTTAACTCGGGAAGTGTAGTGATCCATTCGTAGGTAGCAGGGGATGGTGTTTGAATCAGGGTTGTGGAGTCGGTTCGAAAATTTTGCCGACTCCGACTCCTCTCTTCAAAATTACCGACTCCATCTCCGACTGACTCCGATTCCACCCTTTTGAAAATTACCGACTTCGACCCGACTCCACCCTCTTCAAAATTCCGACTCCGACTCCATCCTTTTCAAAATTGCCGACTCCGACTCCACAACCCTGAGTCTGAGTCAACGATGATTTGGGCAAGGTAAAGGTATTGGCACGTGTTTTCAGAAGGACGTTAAACATTACTTATAGCATGCACAAACTTACATTAAAATTGAGTAACCTAAATCGTCAGTAACCATGCGACGCGTCACACAACATAAACTAGTGCACCTTACATCATCCGTAACTTTGAAACAAACGTCATAACATCTAAGTTCTTTAACAATAAATGTTCTTATCGTTTGCTCTATCAGCCCTCAGAGTTTTACAATACCAGAGGTTTTGAGATCACTATATATATATGCATATATGCTATAGTAGCGTAAAACTGCACTGTATATATATATATATATATATATATATATGTATATCATATCACTATATATATATATGTATATATATATATATATATATATTATCACCATTAGTTTTGACCATCAATTGATAATATTATAAAGTTTATAAGACGTGGGTTTCATGGCTTGATGAACAGTCTTTTCAGGTTTATAAAGTACAGATTTTGGGTGTCACTCAGGTTTAGTCAATGATCCTTTGAAATTCAAACGAGCATCCTGTACTGCCTCTCCTCCAGCAGCAATATAAACTGCTTTCTGTAAACCAAAAAGGCTAATTGATTTAAGGGTTCTGTTAGTGCCAGCCGATGACAAGTAAAGAAATCTAACATTTTTGTAATCAGAGCCAGACTGATTGAGACATACATTTGTTCTAATGGCAGAAGTATCTATTTGGATTTGAGGGCTTCCATCCGAAAAAAAAACAAAAAAAAAACTCATGTGGATCCTCATGTGAGGCCCTGATGGTATTTCTACGACCGAATCCTTCAAAATTATTCACTGGAGCTGTACCAGATCGAGACGTAGAAGGTAGAACCTTAAATTCCTGTGTTTCAGAAAATAAATTAACATCAGCCCGGTGCACTTCCTGAGCGACATCACAGATTGATGAATCGGTATCGGAAAAGGAAGATTCAGAAAATTCAGGTTAGTTATGTAAGGGATATTTCGGGTGGATGTGCTGAAGTATGGTGCTATTTGGGTATGCAGAGATCGTTCTTTGGGTTAATTGAACATGAATGTGTTTAATAATGGGAATATCTGTGTTGTATGTTAGGAGCGTGTTCTATATGCTAGAAAAGCATAATGCAAGTGTGATTTTTTTCCTTCTGGGTACAGGGGGAGGGAGGTTGTAGTGTTTGACCCATAGGGTGGTCTATTGAGAGTGATTTACTGTAAAATTAACATTCTATCATGTTAAGATGGGCTTTTAAAGGAAGAATTTTTGTTTCAGTTAGTAGGTGGTGGATAGGCGTGGAAGGAAAGCAGCCTATTATTATACTGACTTTTATTTTGTACTGTTTCTAATTTGTGAAAATGGTTTGGTATTGTGGACGCCCAGGCGGGTAATGAGTAGTTTCAAAATGGGCGGGGGTATTGTCTGTATACTATTATGAGGGTCTCTTTATTTACCCAAAATTTGTTCCAGGGTTCTAGGTAATGTTTTCAGCGTGTTTAATTTATGTGTGGCTCTAGAAGTAATATTGTTTGTGTGGGGGTGAATGTAATATGTGTATCGAAAGGCATGCTTAGAATGGTGAGTTGTTTATTATGAGAGAGTCTATTGTTTGACAAGAAAACTGCTTGGTGGATGTTTAATTTTTTTCTCTCTGGGGTGAGTAATGTAATGTAGGATTTTTGATTTGAAGCAGTCTTTCTGTTTGTTGATAACCACTGTTCTAGTTGATTTATATATTGTTGTAATACTCTGCATGCTCTATTTATAAAGGAATTTTGTGCTGTGATTGTTAGGTCATCTGCATAGCTATTGATTTTTATAGAAGGGGATGCAGGATGTGGTAAATCATGCATAAGCAAGTTAAAGTGTTGGTGATAGGATGGCACCCTGCGGGACTCCCATTATATAATTTGTATTTACAGGAGTGATGTTCTTGTATGACACTACCTGCATGACCAGAAAGAAAATTTGCTATAATTTTTTGGTCATTGATGTTTATATCTGCGATTAATACTTTGTCTATTAAAAGGTGACAGGCGACTGTATTTACCACCTTGTAGATGTTTATTGCTACTAGAAGAGTACAAGAAGGGGCCCCGAGGAGTTTGGTTAAAACCTGTAAGGATGTTTTGTGTTAGATCAATTAGGAGGAGAGTGGTAGTAGAGTGTTATGTCTAAATCCATGTTGTGTCTCTATTTAGAGTTAATCTTTTGAATACTTTGGATATTGTAAGAGAGCAATGATATAGATCTAAACGAAGCTGGATTATTAGGTAATATATTTGGTTTTAGCATGGAAATTATGTGTGGTGCGCTTCCAGAATGGAGTAGTAGTGTTAGTTTGCCATGCAATTGGCTGCGATGGCTTTGGTTCCCAGGTGTTTGAGATTTAAATTGGATATTTGATTCAATCCTACTGCTTGTAAGTTTTTAAGGTTTTTGATAGTACCTATTGAGTATTTTCAAGAGAGTGAATGGGGTGGATAGGGGGTGGGGTTCTTCTTGGCTGATCTTTAATTTTTAAAGTCATTTAATTGTTGGAGATTGTGGGTTTATTACCGATTTTTTATTTTTGAATAGTGATATAATAATATTACATTTTTTTGTGCTAGGATTTTTATAGTTTTGTTTACACAGGGCTTTGCAGGTTGAGTTAGCGAAGGGTGAATTTTTTTTTATTGTAGGGAATATTTTTGTTGCATCGGCTATACGATTTAGTGTGTGGGTGTAATGTTGCCAATTCTTTTTCTGATTTAAGTTGATTACATTATTTATTCTTTTGTTGAGGTTTACGATTCAGTTTAGTTGGTCTTCGATTTGTTTGTCCATTTTGTGGGAGGAAATTTCTTTGATTTCTGGTAAAAAAAAATTAGGGTCGAATTGTTCGTGGTAGTCATGAGAAATGTAGTTATTTTTTGGATGCTTTTAGAATTATTTTATTGAAGTGTTGTATTACTTTAAGAGCAGAAAAGTCAGCTGATTGGAAGGACTGTAGTTCTATGAGGTCAGAATAAGCTTACCAGTTTCTTTCTTGTAGTTTATATATGCTTTTTAAAAGGATACTGTATGTGTCTGTAGGGTGTTTATATTTGAATTGTTATTAGTAATGGGATGTGATCAGAAGAAAAGAGAGCATGAAAGACTTGCCAAGATGTGAATTTGGGGGAAACAGAAGAAAATATCAGATATGTGGAGTTCAGGTTAAGCTGTAAAAGTCATATATATATATATATATATATATATATATATATATATATATATATATATATATATATATATATATATATATATATATAATATATATATATATTATATTATATTATTATATATATATTACCTATATATATATATATAGTATATATAATATATATATATAATATATTATTTATATATATTAGTTTATATTAAGATATAAAAAACATATATATATATAGTATAATATATATTATATATATTATAGATGGGATGATGATGATGACGATTATGAGTAAATTTTGGACAATGACGATGATTAATTGAAAAAGTAATTTTAAAAATTTTTTCTCTCTTCTCTCATATATATTATATAATATTATTTATATATATATATTATATATATATTATATATATATATATATAATATGTATATATTCAATAATGTTATATTAAGTATTTAGTATATATATATAATATATATATATTATATATATATATTATATATATAGGCTGTAGAAAGGGAGCAGCGTGAAAACTTTTTCTCCCCAAAAAATTATTTTTTGAAGCGTATGTTAAATTTTAAGTCTTTAAATAATATAATAATAATAATAATGGAACGCCTCGTGGCATAAGGTTGTTGACTTGCCGACTCTCATGTGAGAGACGTTGGTTCAATTCCCTGCATAGCATGTTGGAGTTTTATCTTCCTGGGAGCAAGAATTAAAACTCGACTGCGAACACGTTAAACATCTTTGTAGGGCATCCATTCGGGGTAGTCGGCTAAAGCTCGTACCCTACTGTCACCAATGATTACAACTCTATCATTGTAATTTTCCTTACGACGGCTGGTCTTCTTTCTGGTACTCATTCTGTAACACAAAATACATGTTATTTTAACTGTCAAAATAAACATCTTATATAATTCGTTTGCCAAAATAATCTTTTACTGATTACTAAGGCAATATTCTTTTTAACTAAAATTTTCTTATTTTTACGACTACCATGGTGATCAATTTCTTAATCACCATGACAATCTTTTAATTCCTTCAATTTATATTGTCAGATCGTTCATTTTACTGAACAACAAAACAATCATCTTTTAACCGTCTTGACGTCCATTTCTGAACCTCAGGACTATTTTTTCATATTTTGTTGTCAAAACAATCAATTTTTTTAGATTATTAAGTCAACCATTTAAATACTTTCTTATATTGCCAAGGTAACCGTCTTTCAATTTCCGAGGCAATACACAAACCAAATATCATTTTATTACTTATTATTGACCAATACTAATTTATCTACTTTATTTTCACTAAATTTATTTCTAATCCCTATCAAGCTCTTCAAGAATCCATGATTCCATATTAACGGTATCATAGTAAATTGTTTCTTCCGACATATCTATCGTATCTTCTGTGGGAGACGCAATATATGATTCTGCCTCAAATAAACCTCGTTCTCATAATTCATCAACTTGTATCCCTGTATCTTTAAATTGTTTATCCCTACTACTGGTCCCTGAACCTAATGGTATTGAAAACCTTTCTAATTTTTTCCAATTAAGCACAAATGAATTTTTTATTGACCTATCATCAAACCCTTCAAAATCGTTCGAAACTTTGCTAAAATCTAATGGGTCGAAACCTTCAAAGCTATATTCTGATTTTTCACTTTCTTTTTCTAACTCACTACCTACATTTTCACTACCTATTTTTTCCAATTCTTTCGGAATTTCATAAAACTTCTTTAAGTGGGTCTGATGTACTCGATATAATAAGGTTTTCCTATATTTGTGCTGAATATCATATAATACTCCGTTGTTATAAACTTTTACTATTATATAAGGTCCGTGAAATTTCTTGGCTAACTTATTGACAACTGCATGCCCTTTATATATATTCTTTTTCAAAACCAACTCATCCAACTTAAAAGGTTCATAGTTTGGATCTTTATCCTTCCAGGTTTTCTTTTCTGATTCAACTTTCTTTATGTTATCTAAAAACAAGCTAGCTGGTGTTTGTTTCAATTCCCGATGAAAACTATGGTTATAAGTACTAACTATATCACCCAAATGACTATCCCACATTTCTACATTATCTAACATCCTAAGCATATTTAATATAGTTCTATTCACGCGTTCTACAACTCCGTTTGTTGCAGGAACGTTTGCAGCGGTCAACCTATGATGTATATCTTTTTTAGATAGAAAACTGTCCATTAACTGATTCCGGAATTCTGATCCATTGTCCGTTTGTATCTCTTTTGGATTTTTCAGGAAAGTAGCCAACATGGTCCGGAAACTGGTCAGAACAGTTTCAGCTTTCTTATCTGGTAAGGCTATTGCCATTAACCACTTAGAGTACATATCTATCCCCACTAGCACATTTATTTCCTTTCTTGGTCACTGGTACTCCATTAGATCCAATGCAACAATGTCAAATGGTCCTTTAACATTTATTCTCCAAGTTGGTGGTTTATTTCGCCGTGCTGGAATACCTTTATTCTCCTGACATTTAATACAGGTCTTTGCAATATTACTACAAATATAATACATTTTCGGATGCCATGCTAAAGCGCTGATCTTTTGCAATAATTTGTCCCTTCCTAAGTGGAAATATTTTTTATGAATATCTATACTTAAATCAATCATATCATGATATGCGATTACTGGTACTTGTTGTTGTTCCATCAATTTTATTAAATATCCATCTTGACATATTATTTCCTTCAAGTATTTACCAAATGGACGGATTATATAGTCTTGCTTTATTTGGTTTATTCTCTCTGAGTCATTTTGTTCTTTATTTAAGGTTTCCAACAGTTTTCTTAATTGACGATCATCTTTTTGTCGTTGCTTCACTTGCTCTTTCAATCTGTCCTCATCGTAACAATATATAAGGGTTTCCTTCAACTTTGGCAATTCCAGTTCAGGCAAACTTTGTTCTTCCTCATCCGAATTGCTCTGTTCTCCCTCTTCATTCCTACTCTGGGTATCTTCCGATTCACTCCTTACTTCTTCCTCCAGGTTTCCTACCCTCTCCTCTGTCTCATCTTCTGTCCCCTCTAAGAGTTTGAACAGGACAACTTCGTTGGTTACGTCTATTTCATTATTTACATCTATTAAGTCATACACAACATTATATTCTTCAAAGACGTCCATATTTTGAATTTCTTTTCTTTCTGGTATAAGTAAATTAAAGTGGATACCTTCCACACATTGTAAATGGCAGATTCCTTGTCACTACTATTATTATACTGAATTTTCAAATCTCTTTCGTGGTAAACCCATATTGATACTTTACTTTCTCTTGCACATGCTTCTATAACTTCAGCGGTTACCATAGTACCTACGTTGTTCATTCTTTTTAACTGTTGTCTCTGTTGCTTGTTATCAGTTAATCCATACTCCTTAAAATTACTCTGAACTCGATTTACAGCTTTTTCCTGAATAGTTTTGTGTGTTTCTGTGCTCCCAAACAGATATAAGGCTATTGCCTGAAAGAGCGAATTTCCTCCTCCAGGAATATTCTGTACTTCGAATCCCAACGGTACTGTATCTTGTTCCCTTTCTAGAGCTATTGCTTCCATGGGTTCCCCAAATCCACACCTTGACAAAAAGTCACTTATACAGCTAAACTTTCCCGGAATATACCGGATTTCGAAATCATATTCCGCTAAATCGGTCAAAGTTCTAGCGATTCTGGAATTAACTCCTGCCATATTGTGTAGGTACGTCAAAGGTTGATGATCAGACCATATTATGAATTTTCTACATCTCAGGAATACTCTAAACTGATTCCCAACCTTTCTTAACGCGGCCAATTCTTTCTCTAGTGTACTATAGTTCAACTGCGCCCCACTGAAACACATTGAAGCATACGCCATTACCTTGGTGATTCCATCCTGCTGCTGTTTTAGGCAAGCGCTCGCACCCATGCCTGATGCATCAACATACAACTCCAATGGTTTAGTACTTTCATAGTCTGGGAATGACAATATAGGTGATTTTGTCATTGCTTCTTTTAGTTGGTCAAAACTATATTGGCACTCAGTGGTCCACTTAATACTCTTGCCGGAAGTTAACTTAGACAACGGTTTCATTAATTGAGCAGCGTGGGGAATATGTCCTCTGTAGTAATTAACGCTTCCCAAGAAGCTCTGAAGTTGTTTCACGGTTTTTGGGACTGTTGCTTGCTGAATGGCGGTTACATACTCCTATAAGGGCATCAGTCCTTCTGAACTTACTTCTTGACCTAAAAACTTTATTTCTCTTCTAAAGATGCTACATTTCTCAGGTTTAACTTTCAAGTTGTTTTCCGGTAACCTACCCAAAACGTTAGTTAAATTTTGTAAGTGGTCCTCAAAATCTCACCCTAATACCAAAATGTCATCCAAATAAGCGATTACTTGAGTCCAATCGAACCCCTTTAACATCAGGTTTACGGACCTTGACATCCTTGAGTTCAAATTTGCTAAGTCTCAAAAGGCTTCCAATTACCCTGAGATGTTCCAGGAAACATATTCATCCACCTAATCTTCGGGTTCATCTCCCTAACATGGGGAGATTTTCCTTATATATTACACTGATCCTTTTAGGCTATAAATATAATCGGCTGCAACTGGCAACAGGAAACTATCCTTTATGGTCTTTTGGTTGAGGGCCCGATAGTCAATACAAACCCGTACTTTTCCATTCTTTTTAATGACTGGGACCTAACGGACTACTCCACGGGCTTTTCGATGGTTGTATAATCTTTTGTTCTTCTAATCCTGCCAATTCTTCGTCAACCATTGCCTGAATCTTTGGGTTAAAACGTCGCACTTTTTGTTTGATAGGAGTATCATCAGTTAATTGTATATGATGAGCTACCTTATCCGTATACCCTATATCATGTTCGTCTTTGCTTATAATGTCCTTAAATTGGTTTAAAACTTATTTAACTTTTTCTTTTTGTTCCGTAGTTAAGTCAGCGTGACTCAATTGAAATCTTTCTTCTAATGTTAATTCTTGTTCAGGAACGTGGTCTGTTTCCAATTCACTCATATCTCTAACTTCTATTAATTTATTTCCTCTTTCTACTAATTCCACAGCTTTAGCGATGACTGTCCCTGATCGTATATGGGCAGTTTCATCACTTAAATTAATAATACTCACTACGGTTCTTGGGCCTTCATTGACAGTATTTGAGACTAACAATCCCTTTCTATCCAAATCATAATCTTTTCTTTCAGTGCTATATAAATGTGGTTTTTTAATAGCCTCAGGCCAACTCAATTCTACAGTACTAACGTATCCAGGTTTAATAGTTACATTTTTCTCAAGTTTTAACTCTATGTTATCTAATGAAAAGTAATTCCTGCTCAAATTACAAAGAAACACTTCATGACTTTGAAAATGGCAAGTTAATTTATTTTCCCGCAAATTAATATCTAAACAATGAGTTTTTATGAACCCTATACCTAGTATAAGATCGTGTTTAGTCTTGTCACTAATAATAAACCGCTCATCTTTTACCAAATAACCCCCCAAATAGAATGAAAAATACACCTCCCCACAAGTCGGTTCGCAATCTCCATGTATTCCTACTAGAAGAATTTCTTTTTGTTCTATTATTTTTAATCCTAATTTCTTAGCAATGTCTAAGGACATGAGATTTACCTCGGCTCCTGTATCGACTAAAGCTCGGACAGGTCCCCTTTTTGTTTCCAATGATACATAAATCCGTTCATCCCGACTTGCTACGGCAAGGTTTTTTGTTTGTACACCCTTAATTCCTTGCACATTCAAGGGTGTTACTCTTTTTCCGAAATTCTTACCTTCAAGGCATCTTTAAATTGAGTACAATCCTTCATCAGGTGGTTCTGGTCACAAAAAGGACAATTTAATATTCTAGTTGATCTTATATCATTGCTAGTGGCAGTAGTAGTGCTTTCTTGTCTTTTCTGTTGGTTGTTTCCATTCTCTTGACGTGGTTTTCTGTTTCGGCAGTCTTGAATTCTGTGTCCTTTCTTGCCACAACAAAAACAACAATTGGTTTTCTTATAACACCTCTCCTCAAGGTGTCCTTCACGTTTACAAAAGTTGCACTTTATAACTTGATCTTCAGTAGCCTGTATTTCTTTCTTATTCGTTGTGGTCTGTTTTGTTGACTTTTTCTCTTTTCCGTCAGTAAGTTGATTCACTTGGAAGAACTTTTCTACATTATGTGCAATTTCTACTACTCTGCTTACACTCATATCAGGTTCCGACAATGTGGCGAATTTCACTTTTGCAGCTGCATCATTACTCAGCCCGTCCATAATTTTGAGTTTTTTCATCTGTCCGTACAATATTTGTTCACTGTCCATTCCAGCTAAGACTGCGAGTTTGTCTAATCGCATGGAGTAATTTATTATGGACTCGTTTTTGTTCCTTACTGTAGCCCAAAACCTTGTAAGGAGAACATCTTTGCTGGTTGTTAATTGTTTTTTTATTCCCCTTAATTTTTCTTTTACCTTCGTATATGGTATTCTGCCTCCCTCAATATTAATGAATGCTTCCAATATATCACCCTCCAAGAGTGTAAGCAGAGTAGTAGAAATTGCACATAATGTAGAAAAGTTCTTCCAAGTGAATCAACTTACTGACGGAAAAGAGAAAAAGTCAACAAAACAGACCACAACGAATAAGAAAGAAATACAGGCTACTGAAGATCAAGTTATAAAGTGCAACTTTTGTAAACGTGAAGGACACCTTGAGGAGAGGTGTTATAAGAAAACCAATTGTTGTTTTTGTTGTGGCAAGAAAGGACACAGGATTCAAGACTGCAGAAACAGAAAACCACGTCAAGAGAATGAAAACAACCAACAGAAAAGACAAGAAAGCACTACTACTGCCACTAGCAATGATATAAGATCAACTAGAATATTAAATTGTCCTTTTTGTGACCAGAACCACCTGATGAAGGATTGTACTCAATTTAAAGATGCCTTGAAGGTAAGAATTTCGGAAAAAGAGTAACACCCTTGAATGTGCAAGGAATTAAGGGTGTACAAACAAAAAACCTTGCAGTAGCAAGCCGGGATGAACGGATCTACGTATCATTAGAAACGCAACAAGGAACTGTCCGAGCATTAGTCGATACAGGCGCAGAGGTAAATCTCATGTTCTTAGACATTGCTAAGAAATTAGGATTAAAAATAATAGAACAAAAAGAAATTCTTCTAGTAGGAATACATGGAGATTGCGAACCGACTTGTGGGGAGGTGTATTTTTCATTCTATTTGGGGGGTTATTTGGTAAAAGATGAGCGGTTTATTATTAGTGACAAGACTAAACACGATCTTATACTAGGTATAGGGTTCATAAAAACTCATTGTTTAGATATTAATTTGCGGGAAAATAAATTAACTTGCCATTTTCAAAGTCATGAAGTGTTTCTTTGTAATTTGAGCAGGAATTACTTTTCATTAGATAACATAGAGTTAAAACTTGAGAAAAATGTAACTATTAAACCTGGATACGTTAGTACTGTAGAATTGAGTTGGCCTGAGGCTATTAAAAAACCACATTTATATAGCACTGAAAGAAAAGATTATGATTTGGATAGAAAGGGATTGTTAGTCTCAAATACTGTCAATGAAGGCCCAAGAACCGTAGTGAGTATTATTAATTTAAGTGATGAAACTGCCCATATACGATCAGGGACAGTCATCGCTAAAGCTGTGGAATTAGTAGAAAGAGGAAATAAATTAATAGAAGTTAGAGATATGAGTGAATTGGAAACAGACCACGTTCCTGAACAAGAATTAACATTAGAAGAAAGATTTCAATTGAGTCACGCTGACTTAACTACGGAACAAAAAGAAAAAGTTAAATAAGTTTTAAACCAATTTAAGGACATTATAAGCAAAGACGAACATGATATAGGGTATACGGATAAGGTAGCTCATCATATACAATTAACTGATGATACTCCTATCAAACAAAAAGTGCGACGTTTTAACCCAAAGATTCAGGCAATGGTTGACGAAGAATTGGCAGGATTAGAAGAACAAAAGATTATACAACCATCGAAAAGCCCGTGGAGTAGTCCGTTAGGTCCCAGTCATTAAAAAGAATGGAAAAGTACGGGTTTGTATTGACTATCGGGCCCTCAACCAAAAGACCATAAAGGATAGTTTCCTGTTGCCAGTTGCAGCCGATTATATTTATAGCCTAAAAGGATCAGTGTATTTTTCACTGCTAGACATGACCAAGGGTTACTATAACGTACCCATGGATGAAGAATCAAGACCGTTAACCGCCTTTTCAACTGCAACTAAACATTTGGAGTTTGTTAGATTACCTTTTGGACTTAGCAATTCGCCAGCTACATTCCAACGTCTCGTTAACCTGATGTTAAAGGGGTTCGATTGGACTCAAGTAATTGCTTATTTGGATCAAGTAATTGCTTATTTGGATGACATTTTAGTATTGGGGCGAAGTTTTGAGGACCACTTACAAAATTTAACTAACGTTTTGGGTAGGTTACCGGAATATAACTTGAAAGTTAAACCTGAGAAATGTAGCATCTTTAGAAGAGAAATAAAGTTTTTAGGTCAAGAAGTAAGTTCAGAAGGACTGATGCCCTTATAGGAGTATGTAACCGCCATTCAGCAAGCAACAGTCCCAAAAACCGTGAAACAACTTCAGAGCTTCTTGGGAAGCGTTAATTACTACAGAGGACATATTCCCCACGCTGCTCAATTAATGAAACCGTTGTCTAAGTTAACTTCCGGCAAGAGTATTAAGTGGACCACTGAGTGCCAATATAGTTTTGACCAACTAAAAGAAGCAATGACAAAATCACCTATATTGTCATTCCCAGACTATGAAAGTACTAAACCATTGGAGTTGTATGTTGATGCATCAGGCATGGGTGCGAGCGCTTGCCTAAAACAGCAGCAGGATGGAATCACCAAGGTAATGGCGTATGCTTCAATGTGTTTCAGTGGGGCGCAGTTGAACTATAGTACACTAGAGAAAGAATTAGCCGCCTTAAGATGGGGAGTCAAGACGTTTAGAGTATTTCTGAGATGTAGAAAGTTCATAATTTGGTCCGACCATCAACCTCTGACGTACTTACACAACATGGCAGGAGTAAATTCAAGAATCGCCAGAACTTTGATCGATTTGGCGGAATACGATTTCGAAATCCGGTATATTCCGGGAAAATTTAATTGTATAAGTGACTTTCTGTCGAGATGTGGAGTGAGTGAACCCATGGAAGCAGTAGCTCTAGAAGAGGAACAAGATACAGTACCGTTGGGATTCGAAGTACAGAACATTCCTGGAGGAGGAAATTCGCTCTTTCAGGCAATAGCCTTATATCTGTTTGGGAGCACAGAGACACATAAAACCATTCAGGAAAAAGCAGTAAATAGAGTACAAAGTGATATTAAGGAATATGGATTAACTGATAACAAACAGCAGAGACAACAATTAAAAAGAATGAACAACGTAGGAACCATGGTAACTGCTGAAATTATAGAAGCGTGTGCAAGAGAAAATAAAGTGTCAATATGGGTTTACCATGGGAAAGACCTGAAAATTCAGTATAATGTTAGTGGTGACAAAGAATTACCAATCTGCCATTTACACTGTGTGGATGGAATCCACTTTAATTTACTAATGCCGGAAAGGAAAGAAGTTCAAAATATGGACGTTTTTGAAGAATTTAGCGTTGTATATGACTTAATAGATGTGAATAATGAAATAGACGTACCCGACGAAGTTGTCCTGTTCGAACTCTTAGAAGGGACAGAAGATGAGACAGAGGAGAGGGTAGGAGACCAGGAGGAAGAAGTAAGGAGTGAATCGGAAGATACCCAGAGTAAGAATGAGGAGGGAGAACAGAGCAAGTCGGACAAGGAAGAACAAAGTTTGATTGAACTTGAATTGCCAAAATTGACAGAAAGACTCATATATTGTTACGATGAAGAGAGATTGAAAGAACAAGTGAGACAAAGACAAAAAGATGATCGTTAATTAAGGAAACTTTTAGATGTCTTAAATAAAGAACAAAGTGACTCAGAGAGAATAAACCAAATAAAACAAGACTATGTGCTCCGTCCATTTAGTAAATACTTACAAGAAATGATATGTCAAGACGGGTATTTGATAAAATTAATGGATCAACAAGAAGTCCCAGTAATCGCATATCATGATATGATCGATTTAAGTATAGATATCCATAAAAAAATATTTTCAGCACTTTAGGAAGGGGAAACGAAATTATTATTGCAAAAGGATCAGCGCTGTAAGCTATGAGGTCTATTCGGGTAATGGTATTATATTATTGTATGATAATATTGCAAAGGGACCTGTATTAAAATTGTCGAGGAATAAAGGTATTCCGCACGGCGAAAAATAATACCACCCTAACATGTGTATTGAGTGGAATAATATGTTAATATGGAACACCATTTGACATCTGTTGCATTGGATTACTAATGGGTATTTTTATATAGTACCAGCTGACTCTCAAGAAAGGAAAAATGTGCTTTTGTAGTGGATAGATAGATATGTACTCTTAAGTTGGTTAAATGGCAATAGCTACTTTACCAGATTAAGAAAGCTTTGTAACGAGCTGACCTTTTCCGGGAACCAATAGAGGCTACTTTCCAGTAAAAAAGGCAACACCATACGGCTCAAAACTGACAATGGATATCTGATTTGCAGCTTTTCAAAAAACGGACGGTAAGACAAATCAAATAAAAATATACATCTTAGGTTGACCGCCTGCTCATAACGGATCCTTGAACTAACAAATACTCGGAAGTATGTTATATTTAGTAGAACCAAAGGTTTTAGTGAATAGAACTATATATATAAAAATATGCTTATAGTGGTATTATAATAATGTAGAAATGTGGAGATAGTCATTTGTGAATTAGGTGATATATTATTAGTACTTTATAACCATTAGTTTTCATCGGGAATTATAACAAAACCATTAAAGATGAGATGATGATTTTGATTAAGAAAATAAAATAGATGAAGTTATTAATAGAAGTATTTGAAACAATAGTAGAAGAAGAGAAAGAAGAATAAGGAACTGAAGGATGTGAGGAAGGAGATAGCTAGATAAAGAACATATATAAAGGGCATGCAGTTGTCAATAAGTTAGCCCAAAGAAAATTTCACGGACCATGAATATTTTAATAGTAAAAGTTATCTTATAACAACTGGAGTTTAATTATATGATATCAGTCACAGTTAAACCTCACCCTTATTATAACGAGTACAATCAGACCCACTTAAAGATTTAGTGTTTTTATGAAATTCCGATAATTATTATTTGGTAAAAAATTATCCGGAAAATGAATATGTAGGGGCAGTGAGTTTGAGATAAGAAAAATTTACAATTCATAGCGAACATATTTTCTCATCCTTTCGACCCATTAGATTTTAGCAAAGTTTCGAACGGCTCTTGATTTTTATTGATAGGGTTTTGGATTAAGGTTGGTCATGCGTAAAAGGATCGATTTGTGCTTAATTGTGGAAAAAATTGAGAAAAGGTTTTCAATCCATTAGGTTCAGGGACCAGTAGTAGGGATAAACAATTTAAAGATACAGGGATACAAGTTGATGAATTATGAGAACGAGGTTTATTTGAGGCAGAATCATATATTGCGTCTCCCACAGAAGATACGATAGATATGTCGGAAGAAACAATTTACTAATGCATACCTAGTTAATAGGTAAATTCATGGAATTCTTGAAGCAGCTAATGATTAAATGGAGATAGAAATAAATTTAGTGAAATTAAAGTAGATAATATATTAATTATTGGATCAATAATAAGTAATAAAAGTGATATTTGGTTTTGGTGTATTGTCCTCGGAAATTGATAAGTCACACGGTTTAACCTTGGTACAATATAATGAAAAATATAAGTATTTTAAAATAATTGTAAATTAAAATATAATCTAAAAATAAATTGATATTTGTGACATACAAAAATATGAAAAAAATAGTCAACTGAGGTTCAGAAAATGGAACGTCTAAGATCGGTTAAAAAGTATGATTGTTTTTGTTGTCTCTCAGTAAATATATGAACGATTTTCTTACCAATATAAATTGATTAAGTGGAATTTAACAAGTATTGTCATTGGTGATTAAGATAATTGTAATCCACCATTGTAAGTCGTTAAAATATAATGAAAATTTTTAGTTAAAATAAGATATATTGTCCTTTAGTAATCAGTTAGTCAAGATCTCCAAAACGAATTTAATTATAAGGTCATTGTTAATCAAAAACAAGTTAAAATAAATGAACTGTATTTTGTTGTTACAGATATGGGAAATAACCAGAAATGAGAAGACCAGCCGTACGTAAAGGAAAATTACAATGATTATAGAAGTTAGTAATCATTTATAAATAGGTTGAACTTTAGTATATATGTACGAGCTTATAGATATACGTAACTTACTACCGAATTTAAATTGGTATGCTCCTAACAACAGAGTATTGCCCGGCCTTATAAACCGTGTTCCGCCAGCGCATACGATATTTAATTACTATGACATCTCCAGGAAGTGATAAAACTGCAACCTGCGCGTTTAGTCATTTGCAGAGGTAGGATCGGTGCAAACCAATCAGACCAGTACCTACTCAGAGACAAGAGAGAAGATCCACACACGCAACCTTCAACCATGGCGTCTAACAATCGCCCGAGGCGTTTTCATTTATATTATTTATTATTAGTTTATTAAAAGTTTATTAGCAAATAAAATTGTTGATCGCTTAAATAATTTTGGGGTTGAACTCACACCTCGCAGCAACATCCTGCCCTTTCTACAGCCTTTATATTATATACTTATTATCTCGGCAACTCAGCCAATATCGTCATAATAATCTCGATCAACCTAATAACTAATGTGTATAATATATTATAAAACAATAAACACTAATAAAAAAATTAATACCAGGAAAATAATACCACACATATAAATATATATATATATATAATTAAATATATATAATTTAATAAATTATATATATTAAATAAATATATAATATATATATATATATAAATATATATATATGAGATTTAGAGAATAAAGTGAAGATTTAATTTTTTACAAAAAATATATATCTTACTTTACAAATATTTATTAATTCGTGACAATAAATAAAAAAATGTTACTTAAAAATTTCGTTCAGAAAATTTATCGTATCATCCCATTCTTATAAATTAAATAATTAATATATATTAAATATATATATATATAATATATATATAAATAATTATATAATATTAATAAATATAAATAATATTTATTAATATATAATAATTTATAATATAATATAATATATATATTATAATAAGTTAATATATATATATATAATATATAATATAATATATTATATAATATATATTATAATAATATATAATAATAATAAATAATAATTTAATTTAATAGGTTATATTAATATATATAATTAATATATATATATTTAATATATATATGGCCTCACTGCCTGAGTGGGCCATACCTTTATAGGATAGAGAATAAGAGTGGAGATCATAAATAATATATATATATATATGACCACGCGTGGTCCTCGGTGAGTGAGATGATTAAGGATATATGCCTACCACTGGCCGGGCACTATATTCATCTCTCTTATAATATATATTACTAAATAAATATAGAAATAAATATATAATTAATATATAATTAGTTATATATATATATAGTAATAATTATATCATTATAATATTGTCAGGAATTATATCTTTAAGCCTTCAGTTGGACTGTACTTTTCAAATATTTGCCAGTATAGACGAATTTCTCTCACAAATAAATTTCAACATCTTGGGCAAGTCTTATTTCTAGATAATGCTTCATCTTTTTCTATAACTGTAATATCTCCCATATTAACATTATAACATAATCAATAATATAAAACACTCACTATCAAGATCAACATACTCAGTGATTACCTTAAAAAGCATATAGATAATATAACTTACAATAAAGATAAGAATATTATCTTTAGGTAGAAGATTCATTATATATTCATGACCTCAGAATTTTTAAGAACTTACTAAGTATTCTGAACTTTACCTCAAATTTCAGAGCATTGACTATTTTCTGCTCTTAAAGTAATATTAATTCAATAATTTACTTCAATTTAATTAATTAAATATTGGAAAATGATGCATTACATAAAAATTATAAATACTACATTTCTCTCATTAATTGAAATGAAATGAAAGTGACCTCTAATTTTTTTTTATAACCATTAAATCAAATGAATATTTCCTACCTCCTATACAAAATTGTAACATTAAACATAAATCTTAAAGACCATAATCATAAACTTGAAATCAGTTAAAACCTCAACAATCAGTAGAAATAAATAATGTAAATCAACTTAAATTCTAGTAATAATATAGAATAATAATTTAATTCTACAGGTGTTTACACTCCAAACACTGAACTGCGATAAGTATAGCCAGATATTGAAACAAAGAGAGTATTCCCGACGAATAAATAACAAAAGGATTCACCCTTCGTCATAACTTCAAACCTCTGGCCTAGGCCGAGCAGCATGCCCTAGAATAGATATGAGTGTTAGTAACGAGAAACTATAAATCCTATAGCTCAAAAAATAATTGTAGTAAACTATATACAATATAATATCTATACAACTATTCAAAGATAAATAAGATAAATCGTGTATAAACTCACACCAATCAACCTGCCAACTCAGTTAATTGAACTTTTATAAAATAAACTTAATAGATGAATCAGCTAAGATAATGAAACTCCACACCCCTCTATTCACACCTCCATATTCATCATCTCTTGAATAATTATCTTCAATATAGAGTACTAATCTAAAATAAAACCTTATAAAATCAATTAAGTGTTGGGCTTTTTTAATAGGTGTGGAATTGAATTTCAATAAATAATTCACAGATAATAAATTTTCAAAAATTACACACCGTGATAAGTGTAGAAAACCAAAGCCACCGAAACAGAACAAATCTGCTAATGGGCTAAACTTAACAACTACTACCCATTCTGGAGCGCATCCACACATATATATTATATTTTACCTAATGTCATATGGAAAAAACCATTAAATATTTAATTAATTAACTCTAAAATATATACCATGCTTAATTCGTATATAGATCTATATATTTGCTCTCATCTTATCAATAATATCCATAAATTAAAAGTATATATTTCATAAAAGATTAACTCTCTAAATATATGAAGAACTTACTTACAATGTAGATATTAGACATATTAACTACATCTACTACCACTTATCCATCCTATAATTTAGATATCTTAAACACAAAAACATCTTCTATACATGGTATTAAATCCAAACTCCTCGTAGGGCCCCTATTCTTGTACTCTTCTTAATAATAGTGAGCAAATATATAACATTATTCATATACTAAGAGTGGTAAATACTCAGATTCTGAGCCTGTCACCTTCTTAATAGACAAAAGATTATATCGCATTGCAAACACAAAAAAACAATCAATGAGACCTGAAAAGACTAGTTTATCATAAATTTTTCAAAATTATTTATCGGAAACATTAGCAGGATATTAAGTTTGTCATAACAAGAAACTATATTCCAAACATCCTGTTAATAATTAACAAATTATATAAAATTATAATGTAGAGAGTCTCTCAGACATTTGATTTAACTCCAGTCCCCATTCCTCCCACCTCAACCGTTAGCTGCTCGATACCTATAGATCACCATACAACTTCCACTACTTATGAGCTGTGATATTGCGAATGATTTTAACCACATTCCTGCATCCCCTTCTATTAAATAAAAGTGCGAGATAGTCAGTATCAAGTAATGAGGTCATACACACCTCTTAACTCAACATCAACAAGTGCCAACAAAATAATCATATTTACCCGTCCTATCTAACTAAAACACTCGAGACATAATGGCCAGACGTATTACAAACAATATAATTTTAATCTAAATCTAGTAATTAGTATATTAAATCTCAGTGTGATTTTAAATTCAACAAACCTCTCTCCTCTAAATAATCTGTCCCTAATCAAATATTCAAACCAATCCTATTACGGTATACTCCTACTATTACCTCACCCACAAGAGGAAGAGAAGAAAAAATTATAATAAACATGCTCCAACGCGAAGCCAGTTTTGCTTGAATCCCAACCAAAGAATAAGACTGCTCTCAATAATAAAGCGAACTCAGGCAATTAACCCTAAGCACCTGCCTTCCGATCACCCCACATAATTTAACATCCACACACAGCCCCACACGGACAACAATATATATGGACTTGCATTAGAGCCACACATAATTAAGACACGCTGAAAAACGGATTACTAGGAATCCCTTGGATACAAAATTATGCTGATAATAGATAAAGATACAACTTTCATAATAGTATACAGAACCTCACATACCGGCCCAGCCCATTCCTTGAGAAAACTACTACATTACCGCCTGGGCGTCCACAAAAAGTTACCCAAAGCCACATTTTCACAGATATTAGAAAACACGTACAAAAATAAAAAGTCCACCATCCAAAGAACCTATTTAATACACTAGGGCTGCCTTTCCTCTGGCAACTCGAGCACCTCCTATCTTCGACACCTACCCTACTTAACTTTGAAACAAAAATTTCTTCCTTTTATAAAGCCCATCTATAAGCAGTGCATATAAATGTTACACTTTACAGTAAATCACTCTCAACTAGCAGCCAAACCAGGCTATACGGTCAAAGCGACACTAACAAATAGAACTCCCTCTACACATCCCTCGCCCGACCCAGAAGCGCCGCACAAATTGGAAATACATCTTGCATCACTGCTTTTTCTAGCATATAGGAACACGCTCTCCTAACATATCAACACAGATATTCCCATTATTAAACCGCCGCGTGTAATCAATTAACCATAAGAACGATTCACAACATACCAAAAGAGCACCATTACTTTCAGCACATCCACCCGAAAATATCCCTTACATAACTAACCTGAATTTTCTGAATCTTCCTTTTCCGATACCGATTCATCAATCTGTGATGTCGCTCAGGAAGTGCACCGGGCTGATGTTAATTTATTTTCTGAATCAAATTAGATAAGGTGGAATTTTTTCTTTCTCAAGAGTTGTGTAACCCAGTTTCAAGTTCAAAAGTTAGACGGTCATTAAGGGACGTAGTGACTAATCTGGTTAATAACACAAAAAATGAAAATAAAATAATAAAAGACTAATATGATTCTTGTCAGAAACATTTACTGTTGAGATAGGAAGAAATCTTCTCTGATATGCTCTCTTAGGTAGATATAATACTTTTAAGTGAAGCGGACGTAAGAGATGTAACCATATATATAGCGAACAACGATTGACTAATGGTATATGTTTTCAAAAAGATTTTGGCGAACCCGGATGTGAGTGAGAATGAAGATAGTACGGGGTCTGCATCGAGCTTATCCGGGGAATCATACGTGAGTGAGGTAATAGGGACTTATTTTCACCTCCCCTCTATACGGGTAAGGGTTCACTCTACGAGAATACCCTCACGCTCTTTGGGTATTATGGGTGTCGAGCGGGTGGAGTTCCTTACCGACCCCTCTACTCTAACGGATGTATCGGAAAACGTTCACCTACTTAGTGTTTCATCATAATTAGTTACGGCTACTGAAGCCCCTATCTACATATTGTACTAATTAATATATAAACCTTTTATAAATAATTCTTTATAATTTTGCTAGATTATACAAATGTTTAGGTATAACTAAAAAAATAAATAAATAAAAAAAAAATAAATAAATTTTCGACTATACTATAGAAACTATTTTATAGTATCATAGATGCATATACTATGTGAATTTTTTTTTTGATCTCACCTCCCGTTTTTCCGTGTGAGCGTTAAGTAACTTTGTTCCTACTATAGAGGTTAGGTGACATCAATCCTGAGAGTTTACTTATATATATACACCGTTATTATACTTATATATCCGTTACTTAATCAGGAACTTATAAGTTTATTTTTTAATTACAGTAAATAACAAATAAACAAGAGGTCAAAATTTTTCTTTATACATGTAAAGCTTATTCACTAACGAATACGTTACTAGTTATTTATTATATCTATACATGAGTTACTTATTAGTTATATACTTACATTTATTGATTCGATACTTTTTTTTATGAGAACTGTCTAGATAGCCAATTGTAACCACGTATATACTTACGATCAGCAAACTAAAAATTCCTTTTATAATATTAATAGTATATATATATATTAGATATATATATATATGATTATATATATAATATATATTATATAATTATTAATAATATTATATAATATATTAATATATATATATATAATAATATATATATATAATATATATATATATATATATATATATAATTATATATATATATATATAATATATTAATAATAATATTATATTAATTAATATTATATATATATTTAATTAATATTATATTATATATATATCTATTATATTATTATATATAAGGAATAGGGGAATTTGCATGAATAAATGAATATATATATATGAGGATGGTGCTTTCGTGAGTAACTAATTATATATATGAAGATGAAATAAATGTGACTGAAGTGTGGTGGGAACACTTCTGAGTGAAAAAATTATAGCTAATATATAATTTGTGACATATAATATGAAGACGGTTGATAGTAAAAAGTGTCGATGTCCGCGGTTTGATGGTGCAAGGAATAGGTATTTCTGGGCATATATGTAAGGATCATTAGTTAACACCTGCAATAGTCCGAGATATTAATCGATGGTGTAGAGACAGTAAATAGATGACATACAAGAATGAAGAGATGGACTAATTTTCTGAGGATGGTGTGTGGCAATAGAGAGGATGTATTATGCATATTGAAAAATACCCGCGTGGGTGAATGCTAAGTGAATCAACGAACGGAGCAGTGAAGATGATGATTGACTCTCGATGATTAATGAGGAAATGGGTGGTGATAACACAATACAATAGCAGTATATCGGTATCGAGCCTATTGCTATATCACCCGATAGAAAGTAGATTGGATGTGGTTTATATGATCGAGGATAAATCGCTAACAGCTCACTTGTATAATATAAGGTATAAATTCTGTGAGTGTGGAAGAAATATAGAGCGAAAATAAAAAGATTTAGTGAGATTTCGTGTTAGGTGAATTTTGAGAGAGAATACCATGTTAAGGTGTGTGGGAATGAGAGGATAGATATTGCGTCGAGTGTACTGAAGGTACTTGTATATTAATGTTGAACGACAAAGACTGCCAATATTATAGATCATTTAGAGTATGATGCAAGTATAGTAGTTATCTCAATTCAGTATTCTTTACGAGTGTGCAAAAAACATAGATATGAGTGAAAAACTCACTGCAAGTAGTTAGTATTAGTGTAAGTACAATAATAAATTTTTGATTATTCGTCACCGTATCCTTCCTTATTTGCGAAATTCTCTGTTATATTTTATAAAAAACAGAGTTTATACTATGCAAATTCATATAGCTGATTAGTAGCTGCAGTGTCAAAAATTTTTTGAACAAGTGACATAGTTCAAGATATAACTCAGTGGTTGATTCGCCGACCGTAGCTCTGATGGACCCCACGTCACAATAACAGTCTCTTAACTATGAACGACACATCATGTAAAGACTTAGTGGTAAAACGTTAGTGTTATGATAATTAATCGCGTGTTTAATAAGTGAGATTTGTGATTAAATTGAGTTAATAGCGGAGTGAGGCAGTAATTTGTATATAGCATATATAAGATATAAATAAATCTGTTCGTTTTTTTCTCTAATTGTGATATATTTTTGTATTATATTGTCATGTAAGGAAAAAATGAAATGCTAGGAAAACACAAATAAACAATTTTTAGAAAGAGTTGATATTGGAATCTGGGGAGTTGGTCGTTTTATTAAGAATCAGCAAAAAAGGTATAGAATAGAGAGACCCTTTTATTACACCATAATATAATAATTTTCCGAGAGTACCCGACTTTACTGAGCCCTATATATATCTTCAAAATTACTATATAGACTTTACCATAATACCTCCGACATCCGCTTCCATAACTATACTACGACTTAACAACACCACCTCTTCAATAATTTACTAGATTCACTGACTCCGCGATTCCTAAATTATATATTATCACATGAGTAACTATCTCACTTACATAATCTATCTGTTATGAAATGAAGATAGTAACTGTGTAAAGTAAGTAGGTATAGGTGATGCCTAATACACTATTATTAATATATTATATATATATGCGGATGATTATGGTTTTGTGTGGTCGTAAATCTGTGAGAGATGATTTGAGAGGATTGTAGTAGATATAGAGATATTGCAGGTGTATGTAATAGAAGATGTTTGAAGGTAAGTAACGTAGATAAGAGTAAGGTTATTGAGTATGTAAGTGTAGTAGGAACAATAAGTCCTATGATGTGAAGTTATTAGTTAGATAATGGTGAGGGTACAGCTGGAATAAATAAGTGTCTGAGTTTAATATTTAGTATATTTAGTATGGAAAATATTATATCAGATAAGGAGAATACGGAGATGATTAGTATAGATGATATATGGAAAGTTGTGAATTGGCAGGATATGAGTGGCTATAAGTTCAAATTAATATCGTTGGTTAGGATGCCAATAGTGAGACTATAAAGTTCTATGTAAGCTATAGGTAGTCTTACTAGAAGGTTTGATTATATATTTTAGTAATAATGAATAATGTTGAAATATATATATATAAATTTATAATTATATATCACTATATATATATATTATAAACCATAATAAATATCTTAGACAACTATCAGATAACCGAGTATATTCAATTAGTCAATATATGAATATAATAAAGCTAACAGTATAATATAGGTGGAGTAGTCGACACGAGAGCTCAAACCTGTGGTCATTTGATTTATATCGAGTTATTCAGATGTTTCATTAGCACGTCGAATTTCGTATCACGAAGATAAGAGATGAGCTATAGAATAACACTGATTTTCGAGATAGCCGCTAATCCTTTTTTTGAGGTGTAGTTGCCGAGAGTACACACTAGCGTGGAGAGGAGCTTAACTGTATACACGATAACGGTAAGTTCCTCTAACTCGTTGACGCTGTTGTCGAATGTTTTATGTAGCTTATGGTCACAGTGAAACTGATTGTCTTTCCGACTCTTCATTATTTTCGTGTCAAATTATATATACTTGTTACGTGTACTACAAGCATGTGTGCGCATGTCGTCGATACCTTGATTTAGGTCTGTTATGCTTACCGCTGTAACCCATTAGAATGCACCCCTGAAGAATGCTGAGTAGCCCCAGAAGGGGTTCGTTCGATTTTTATACTAGTAGATTTTAAATATAAGTAGCAATGATATAGATAGCTAGTACTGTAAGTAATCTCGAATCAGTATAGATTTGAACAATTTTCTCACCGATGATGCCTTCTATTTTTATTTTGAGGGAGGCGATCAGACTGTGGTAGAGCTTATCCTGTGAAACATTGGTCTAATACGGCGACGCTGTATTGTCGATGGTTCAATGTACCTGGCACATATAGTGAAAATTATTTTTACGTTCTTAAATTATTGCTATAATTATTCTCAGTGAGTCAACAAACATTTTTCTGCGTTTCTCGGCTGTATCTTGTAACTGTTGGTAGTGAGTATATTGCTCCCTGTATCCAATAAGCATACCCCTGAAGAATGCCTGTGATCGTCACCAGAAGGGTGGTTTCAACACCTTTCAGTGAGATTTAATAATATAAGTTATTATGAGTTTCAAGCGGTGATATATCTAAAGCAGGAGATATTCTTAGACAAATCCTTCCCAGAATGACTTAATATTTCTTTTGGTGAGACTATAGCAGGATATCTGAGAGAGCATAGTGGTAGGATGACACGGTAAAATAAATAGAGTATTCATTTGTTTCTATACATGAAGATTATAAAATTTTTAGTAAAACTTTTCGAGGATTTAATAAAGAAAAGTACTTTGAGAAAAATTTTAATAATTATTTTTATGTCTATATTTCTATTATATGACCATAATTTATTTGAGTACACGTGCTACTCATAGACATAGTAGTTGCGGTCATGTCGGCGATTACTGTTATGTATAGTCGTTGCTCCTGTAACCCCAGGAGCACCTCCCGTAGAATAGCTCTCAGGTGTACGCAGCGTACTCTTCATCACGCCCAGCTAGCGGTGTTCCTCAATCACCACTTCTTATTTTGAATTGAATAAGTACTACGTAGAGTATTTTCAAAAGCCCAGATATAGAGTATCCAGAGAGATGTCAAGGATACTCAAGATACTTTGCTAATATGTTATGCTCCTTGTGATTATTTTGAATGGTAGCTTTGGAGGTTGAACTGTTGTACTATGAGTGCCTACTTACCTTTATAATTGTCATAATACTACGCCTGACGCTGAGTTGTTAGGTATGTGGAGTTATCGAGTCCTGGTCAGCGAATATATGAAATGATTTTTTCGATTCACTTATTATTATATATGAGCAAATTTGTCGCATACTCAATAAGCATGTTATTTTGCGCAATGTCTGCTGTATTCATTGAACTTATTGGTCGGTTGCTTACTGTAACCCATGAGATACACCCCAGTAGAATGCCTAGTGTATGCCCCATGAAAGGGATTACTAACCACCTTCTGTATATGAGATTTAAAATATAGATATATTCATAGATGAGTTTACAAATAATACAGTGATTATTATTACTAAGCATAGCACAAGTTATTTTAGAACTTCTCCACGATGTATTAGCTCATTTTTTTGTAGGTGAGGTGGCTCGAGACTATTTGGTATAGATAGGCTAAATGTACATTATGTATAACTGAGCGGTGACGCTTGTGTCAAGGTATTTTTGAAGTCCTGGCGCGAGTGTGCTGGTATAAAAACGCTAGTATCGTAGATGTGTTTCTAAACATTTAAATTAGTCAATAACACCTGAAAATGTCCGTAATTTAGCCGTTACACAAACTATAAACCATCTGCACTTGATTGCAAATTAGTAACACGGGAGCAAAACTTATAGCAGAATTCGACTCTGAGCGTAGCCCTAGTAGGGTAGTTAAAAGCACCTACTTTACTATATGTAATATTATAATAAATGAGAGGCATAATACAGCCCTGCACGTCGAAGGCAGAGACTTGAGTAACTGCACCTCTGTATATATATATATATATAAGTAGGAGGGCTCTGTTGATGAAATATGAAGGAATCAAATAGGAGATTCTAAAGGTTAAAAGTTAATAAAACTTATTAAATATAAGTTATCTTAATAAAAATCATGAGCTTTCCGTTCAATGCAGGAACGCTCGTTCAGAATGAAATTTATACACTAACATCTAAAAAAGCAAATTTTACTGAGTTATATAATATTTAAAGTTTGGATAATTTAATTTGGTTATAAATTTTTTGTGGTGCTCAAATATTATTTTGTATTATTCAAGTTGTAATTACATTTTTTTGTTTATTGAAAATCTATGTTCTCCTCCTACTTCCACCTGAAACTCGATTCTTCCTACAATCTACTTTCAAAAAAACCTTTCTTATACCCTTTGCTCATATCATCCATAAGGGCATAAAAGGCAGAAAGAACCTACTACATCCTCATATTAACTCAGCTCCTCTGTAATTCAAACTCTT
>JABUQX010027088.1:75000-107740 GCA_015478945.1 Trachelipus rathkii
GAGTCGCACATGTGAGCTAAACCTGGCGAAAACATCTTTAAATAAAGGTAACTACATAGAAACTTTGAACCATATAAACTCTTGCATCCATTACTCACAGAACATTTACACACACTTCTTTCTTTACCCCCACTTTCATACTTTTGCCATTTGTCATATAACATATATTAGTGAGATCGTCTTTGATGAGTGTATTACTATCGAGTGACATTCAAAATTAATTTGATTTTAGTACTTAAATTAAGTGATATGAGAAGTTTGTAATGAGGTTTTTATTTTCTCCAGAGTAATATATCAAGAATCTTCTATACTTCTCAGCAGACGATCATTACTTAGATGAAACATTCAGAGATGATTCCTAAAATTCAGATCGAAGTATGTCCCCGTATATATATATAGGTTCTGTAATAGTGATATGTATTTCAATACAAGGGTGATAATTCCACACTTAAATAGATAAATGAATATTATCAGATTTAATTATAATATATATATTAGATGGTATCGCGGTATTTGTGTGCAACTTTCGAATTTCATTTTCCAATTTATAATCGTAGCTTTTTCCTTTGATAATTATTCTCTCTTCTATATAAATGAATATTGTCAACGAACTAATAAAGAATAAAATCACTGTATAATTAGATTCATTGTCCTTCTCCGGCTCCGAGTCCCACTCCGACTACACATTTATCTGCTAGGCGCTGTTGACGATGAGTTATTGTGAGTGGTCAAGTGATAGCTTCGTGGTGCATATAAATTTCAATATACGCCAGGTACAATATATAGTGATGTATTTTGAAAAACTTCTAATGACTGCTCACAAAGCTCAATCCGGTCACTCTCGTATTCACTACTTCGCTGCTGCTCCGAATCCGGCGCTGAGGATCCGACTAAGGTTTCTGCTTATATTTTGACCAAATATTTATAATCACTGCTAGCGTTTTTCGTCGCTGAGATAGAGCGTGGAGGAAATTCATCTCCACTGAGGTGAATAACAATATATATTATTTTTTATCACTCGTAACTACACTATTATATATGGATTGCACAGAATCCGGACATTTTCCATCTTCATCGTGAGAGCAACACACGGAGCCTTCTGATGCAAGTCACACAAGGTGTTATTATCTATGTGTAAACATGTGTCGATATTAACAATTGTTCAGCTTCGTTCTTTGCTCTGCGCACAATAAGATGGTTCTTTTCTTAATAAACTATTACATCGAGATTTCGGTTTTTCTGAACACACATTTAAGTGATAGAAACAAGGTATACTTCCGTTATAACTACACAGTGGTACTCCGATTTGACCTGTGTGTGTTATCTCTCAGCATGTGACTTACTGAGAATAACGGATCGAATAGAGGTCTTCTAATGGATCTGAGTATCTATAGATAAGAGGTAGTGCACAGCAGAGCAGACATCTGGGATACTGGCACCGACATTTTTTGTATCAATCTCACACACAAATATTTGAAAATACTTGTATAGAAACTATGTTTATTTACTATCTATAAAAGTATTTCGAATCTTCTTCCGGCTGCCTTCTGAGATCTTCTCTCCACCAGATGTACATCTCTGTTCTCAAATTTTGCAAAACGGACACGGAGTATTACCGATCTCATCATAAAAAGGTTGACTGCATACTATTTGAAAATCTTGAGAGTGATGTTAACAGAGGACTGCCCAGCCAGACATTTATTCTTTCTTTCAATGAATTTTTTTAAACTGAAACTCATTATTGTGTTAATCAGGGTGTAATAATCACATAAATTCATAGCACTCAAACAGACAACCGGCTCCGGGATGAATTTAGTTCCTCGAGTGCCACGCCTCACGGATGAACTCAGACATATATTAGAGACATGTGCACATGAGTGTAATCATAATTGGTGAAAATAGTTTGTGGGTTTAATTTATCTGTCCTTACTGTGGAAGAAAAAATCTTTTGCTGACTCTATAAAAAAGACGAGTGTTTTTTACTTCAATGAAATTAATAACACAAACATAGACGAGAATCCGCGCGTGACAGGCTATCTAGAGTCACACCGTGTCCTCACACCGCTACCGAGTTCGGCTTCGCTTGGGGATCTGATCTAAGGTTTCTATGCGAAAACACTATTTAGCAGAGAAAATTCGCATGCTAGTTTATTTTCCATTATCGGATAATTTACAATGTCATTTAACCAACTAGAATTCATCGCTCCCCAAAACTTAACATTTTTTTTGAACTCTTTAAATATTTATTCCAAATTTTTTGCCCGAAAGAATGTTTTTTCCCGAATCTCTTTTCTACAATTTAGGAAGAGTTTACCCAAACGTTTTTCGATTTGTGTGGGCTCAAAAACGAATTAAACGTATTTTATAGAACCACTACTTTCACAGGAAAATCCCCACACATATTAATTAAATTCCTAACAACAGAAAATTTGCACCAGCCCTTTAAAGAGATATTTAAATTGGCGAAATTGATTTCAACCATACCCGCGACGACTGCATCAGTGGAACGAAGTTTTTCAGCTCTCAAAAGAATATACATACATACAAAAGATCCACTCAGAGCGAAGATCGTTTGAGTAATCTGGCATTATTATCAATTGAAAAAGAAGTATTGGCATCGCTAAGAGAACAAGAAATTTTTTACAACATGGTGACTGAAAAATTTGCCACAAGAACGCGAAGACTGGACTACATTTATAAGTAAAGGGTCAAGAATATATATATATACATTTCTATCTATTCTATAAATTTTTATCTACTCACAAAAAAAATTATTTTATACTCGTAAAAAATCTAATACTTCACGTATCTTACACGAATCCGATCCGGTATTCGATTAAGGATTCCTGCTATCATATTTGAAAATTGTTCAGTATATATTATATACAAATTATATAGTATTCTGGATAATCTAAATTTATTCACTAAAAAATTATCTTTGTGAAAAATTTATCTAATGCAGGATATAAGGCTTATCAGTACTCTGAAACCGGATCCGGCATACCATCATCCGGACCCGACTAAGGAGTATTCCTGTCAAATCTATTATGAAATTTGTTCAGTACGTTTTTCTGACGGCATTATAATATTTTTATTCACCTAAAAAAATATTTATATTTATACCAAAAAATATTCACATGAATACCTGTATACCTGAATGGGGACGTAGCCCATACTGTATGGTTGAAAATTCCTCAGATGTCTGGAACGTTTCAATTTCGGCTCCGGATTCTCGAGACACAATGGTTGTGTAGAGAAGCTAATTTTATAGATAATATTGTTCAGTACTGATATTTTCAGGTCACTAAAGTATTTCACCTAAAAATATTTTTTTTTATATGATAAAATTCATACTTCACATGCCATTCACCCAGTAGTTGATTAATGAGTTTCTGTATATAAGTTGAAAATGTGTGTGTATTCAGCAGTCTTCTAATCTAAATATAAATTTTCTACCATAAAAAAATTATTTAATATTTTTCGAAATAAAATATCATATTCACACTCGAACTTACCATCTCCTGATAGAATAAACAATGGCAATCCCAGCAACAAAGCTCACTAAATATCCGGATACGCTTAAGGATTTCTTGACACATATTTTGAAAAATTGTTCAGTACATCTTTTTTCTGGCAATATAAATTTTTCATCTAAGAAAATTATTTAACTTAGAAAAAGGCAATCGATTTCAGTATCCGTCTCCGAATCCAGATCCTGATCCGAATCCGGATCCTCGGACCTACTTAAAAGGATTATTCCTTATGTGAGCCTATTTATGAAAATTGTTCAGTGGCGTCTTCTGGACATTAAAATTTTATATCACCTAAAATAATATTTTTATATATGGAAAAAAATTCATTACACTATACAGAAGCTTACTGGCTTCCAGTGCATTCACGGCTCCTGGCACCTCCGTGCTCCGCTCCAGCTCCTGAGCTCCGAACTTATCACTCATCGGTACTCCGGATGCTGACTTATAGGTTTCGCACATATTTGTACTGATTGTTTAGCAGAACTTCTGGCATTAAAAATATTTTATTCATCGAAATAATATTAATAATTCTTTATAATACTGAAAAAATAATTATAAATCTGTATCTTGAGCTCTCTAGACTTTCAGAACTCCGTGAGGCTATACCGTACCATTACCGTACGGATCCGTAACTAAGTGAGATATCTTATGCATACATATTTATGAAATAATCACTGTTTTATCTAAGTCACACGTTATACTGAACATACTATTATTTTCATTATATATATACTAAAACATTATTTTTATCTTATTATATAAAAAAATATTTATATACCTAATACAGAATCGGCATCCGATTACCGGCATATACCTCAGGTATATCCGTGATATACCGGGTCCTATCACTATAGGTTTCTGCATCTTATTTGATAATAAATTGTATTACACAGTATATACAATTATCTATTACTGGTAAATCACATCATCTCTTTCACTAAAAAATACAAAAAATTCGATAAATAAAAATCAAACTATATGATGCATATATAAACCTGGTGGACGCTCGAGCTTTTCTGAGCTACTACCACTTCTCGGACCTATAGTCATCGACTTCGAGAGCACTATTAACTGCGATTCGACTAAAGATTCTGAGTACTATTTGGATAATTGTATCGACTAGCATATGGTCTCTGTGGAAGTGCATTGTGAGAGTACCATTTATTTTCGTACCGGAAAAATTCTTTTTAGAAAAAAAAATTTTCATGAGGGCGCGGGCATAGTTTTTCATAAACAACGGAACAAAACAGGCTACAGAGAATAATCACAAAAAAAAATTAAACAGGAAAAAAACAAAGAAAAGATAAAAAAATGAAAATAAAAAAGAGAAATTATAAAAGAATAAACATAATATAAATGAAAATTAGTTTTATACACATGATCCCTACCGTCTTCTGGCTATATTTAAATTTTTTACTCCTAAAAATATTATTTTTAGATAAAAACAAAATACCTCACCCCTAAAACAAAAAACAGTAAGTCCCGCGCCTTCCGGCTATAACCACACCGGTCCGCGCTCCCCAAACGAGAATCGTCAATGACATTTTGCGAGAGCTCTGGTGAGAGAGGCACTCTTTCACCAATATAGAATAACGGTAATATACAGACAACTCGGATCCAAAAAAAAAAGATTAAAAAGAGACATCTCTAATTTGTGTATAACTCATGAGTTCTCAATAGTAAATGATAGAAGGCCTATTTAGAGACCTTTTATCATATGGTTCTCTATCCTAGAGTATATATAATATCATTATATCAAGACATTAACAATTAAAATAAATAGAGCTTCATATCTATCAAAAATTATTGTCTTTTTTTAACTAAAGAATTACCCTCACAGGGTATACCCCCCCGCCGACTGTATGGCCGAGGCATTCTCGGTGTGTGGCCTCCTTGACCTCCGGGGAACTACGGTGGTTAGGAACCACAGTACTCCGACTCCTCTGATCCGGTGACGTAATCCGACCCGCGCTTGAGGCTCATTATTATGGGATTTGTCGTGTCGAGGTTTCTCCATTTGAACACGACTCGTCCCCTAAGCGGGGTATGGAAAAACGTCCCCCTATCACGATCTCTCCTCCTGCCAATAATTTTTTCAGTCTGAGAGACATCAGAGAGTATGTCCTCGACTAGGATAGAGTAGCAAGTATATATTAGCATTTTCCTATGCTAAAATGATATGCCCAGTCCAGTGCCTAACAACTGGTCATTCGCGCTATTCGCGCTAGCTATTGTTATATGATTTCTTCGAGAGAGAGAGATCCTATAAGTAAGTAGTCTTATGTGATGTTTGTAATATTTTGTTATATATATTATAATTTTATTATGTATTTTCTTTTATAATTATTTATATACCACAGATATATTAATATGAGGTATCAGCTCTCCAACACATATGTGAGCATTATTTTGACCTGGAATCCTCGAGAGTTTTTTAGATTCACTCACGTTCCTTCTCTCTACGCACGAGATAAATTATATCTAGATATTACCTAAACGACACTAGGCTCTATTAGTATTTATTTAAAATAATTAATTACAAAAAAATAGAATGAATTTTATCAGATATATATATATTATATTAGTGATCTGATTGGGAGGTAAAGAATAAATTTGCAATTTCATAAAAAATATTTATTATTTATTTATTTATTATTTTTTATAATTTTTATATAATTTTAGCTCACCTTCATAAACATAAAATTTAATATACAGGAGTCTTATATATATATATACTATAGTTATGATTTATTGTATCTTAAATAATGGATGTAAAATAATATATATGTATACTGACGTATAGTATAGTTAAATAATATCAGATGAATAAATTGAGAAATGAGTTTCAACTCAGATACATAAATCTATAAGATTGAGTATATATATTATAATATGTATTAATAATATATTGCTAGTCGCTTTGAGAAACGTTCATGTACATTAACAAATTTACCTATATATTAATACTATATGTAGTGATATTTGATGATTTAAGTATATAACTATTTCAGTTCTAACGATCATTTTGGCTCCACGACTATATTGAATTTAAGATGTTCTGCATTCTACAGAAGGCTCCGAGCGTGTGCACATGTTTGAGTTCACGTTATGAAGATGAAATAAAGCACTTGGATGAGAATCTCGTGTATCATTCTTCAATGGTGTTTTTCTTCTCACGTATCACTCAGGAATAATCTGAACCGATGAGAGACCGTGCTGTGAATATATAGTAGAGCCAGAGATATATATTTGTATAGTCAGGAAAACTTGAGAGTACCATTGTCGAATAATACTAGGCTAACGGCCATCCGTTAATCAACGTGAATTGATCGTAGTATATCAATATTGGCCCCAACAGTGAATACATAGAGAGATCTGTCTCGTGCATTTAAGTATTCCTCTGTTCAATACTGAATAACCTGCACGTCATGGTCGGTATAATCGCTCACTGGAACTCGATTAGTGTTGCTTCAACGAACCGCAACTACTAAGTGAGCACAAAGAAATTAGATAGCGCTAGCATTCGATCGAGCACACATACACTCAATAAACCTGCCGGCGAGCTCCGTGCTGTCACATAACTAGCTACTATCGCGTATATAGTGATGGGATAGACTCGGAATATAGAAGGATTTTCTAAAAATTAGAATCAGTGAGCACCAATGCGCATTCGACGACGCAAAAAACCTGGCATGCTCCGTTTTGAGTACCTGTCTGCACCATCTCTATGTTGCAGAACATACTACAGCTTTCACATACGCATAACATTGTATACACTAATATGAGCATGCAAGCAATACTGTCAGGGAGGAATAATACTGCCCTGCCTCCGTGAATACAGAGAAGTATAGTCAGTATAGCTCACCTTGAACTGATTATAATACATTTGAGTATACATGATTATCTATATATTAATATTTATATTAGGGTAAGTATATATATATAGTCATTCCTCTTCTTCTCAACATTTCACACATTAATTCAGTATACCATCACTACCTCAAATTACTATAACAAATATACACTGAGCATTATCACCAGCCTATATTATATAATATATGAATTATATATAATATAATATTATATATATATAATATATATATATATATATATATTATAATATATAATATATATATATATATTATTATATATATATATATATATAATATATTAATATATCTATATTATTTAATATAATATTATATTATATTATAGATATATACTTATATATATATATTAATATATATTATATATATATATATATATTATATTATATTATTTATATTTAATATATATATTATATATATCACTATATATATTACAATTAAAGATAGATTTATTTATTAAATATGATATATACGTAAAGACAAGGATGTCAACTAAATATTGCCAACAAAATCTCGATGCGGATAAGCTGCATAGTTTCAATCTGAGGAGGAGCGAGTGAGTTATTGACATATACTCAGCCTCAGAAGTTAACATACAATATACTATATAGAAATTAACGCAGTAATATCAATCAAGACACGACATAGGCTTATTGAAGTGTGGGAGATTAAATCTCATGTTATACAGGAAACTAATGAGATAGATAGTGAAATAGAGAAATTCCAGCAGGATACTAAAAAGTGTGATGGAAGAAGGAAGTCAACTATAGCAAGCGATCATAGCCTGGATAGTTGTCATCAATATATTACATCAAACAACTCATGCTAAAGTACCTCATACATTAGTAAACTCTTATATATATATCCTTGTGGCTACTGAAGTGATAACGATAGTAAAGTATGGATGAGTTATATGCTCAGAGTGAAAGTTTCCCTATCTAGATGCACTATTAGTAGCTTAGTACGGTACCTATATATAAAAAGAGGATAAAGCACCAAACAGTATGAGCTCATGTACTCACAGAGCAAGATAGTAGGTCAATGTATGTAAAGTTAGGATAAGTATACGTAGAACAGTTATTTATATATAAGTCTCATTTTGTAGCCTTATGATATTACGACTATATATATATATATATATTATCATGTCTCCACTAATAATACCGGGTTGAAGCTCAATAATAGCCCCCAGATTATTAGTAGTAGTCATATCACTCCCATACAAGGTTCAGGATTAGAGTGAGTGACCTTAGTATTGCTGAGAAGTCAAACTCAAGTATTCTAGCAGTACGCTATAAATCAGAAACTACCGTGTGTATATTGTGTACTATTATGATAGGTCACCCTAGCAACTACTGGTTATGTTGATGTTATAAGGTTTTCCTATAAGGTAACTATTTTATTTTGTTTTATGTTAAGGCAAGGTAATATTTGATTTATATTTGTATCAACTAGGATAAATATGAACTCACGAGAACCGTCCGTAATAAGTAGATAGGTATAAAGTATTGAGAGGTTGGATTTTTATATAGTAGATGAGTATAGAGTATTTGTATAGAATGGATTGAGTTTTAAAAGATAATTAAATTTCACAAGGTTAGAGACAGTATCACCTAATCAACTGGAAAATCTATCTACTCTCATTATCGATATTCGAGAATATCAATAATTTAATATAATATAGGAAAAGAGCTCCTCAGGTAAGATATCACTGTTAGAGAACCGACATTGCAAACGAAGTGAGGTGATCACCAGAGGAGGTATCGCCAGCACATGTGCCTGGGTAGAGTGAGGAAATTTGGAGACTAGTTTAAATCGATATATGCGCTTGGCTATGCACTACCGTCCTGGCAGACTTGAAGTAATAGTACGCATAATCTAACCTCCGTATAGTGTAGAGGGCTCGTCGCGCACCGGCTGAGAAGGACTCTCGGCTCGTGTTAATTATCTGTCACAATATATATAAAAGTCCGAATAATTAATAAAAGTACGTAGTACTAAGAACAAGAACCCATGAGTGAGAATCATCACTCCATATATATACTACCTACATTCAATACTAAGTAAAATCAAGAAAGAACTGATCGTGACTACACGAGTTAAACCATATCAATGACCCGACTATCATGAGATCAAGTACCGATTTATATAAAGGCACATATACTTAGCTAGACCTTATAGTACACTGACATAACTGATGTAAAGTGACGGCATAATATACCACACCAAACGCGACCGCCCGAGATCTCCGGCGCAGCAGCTGACACTAAGTCAGCCATCATGTCCACCAATATCAATCCTCCACTACTACTTCATAGCGGATCCAACACCCAACCATCATTTACCGAGTGAGTATGGCCCACGCGAGGCCATACCGAATCTAGCAGCATTCAGCGTGATACACTCACCACCACACTAATCCACGCAGCCAGACCCACCCAGAAGTCGTACCTAACTACTACGCGCCATCATAGCATACATCACACTCAGCATCAAGCAATACGAGGACAAGAACTCACTCGCCATCTCAGAGCTACAGTGTTCTCGACATAACTCGTTCGTGAGAGATATACATGCCCGAAAGCCATATGTCTAACTGCCAGCGCAGGTCACGTCAGTAACGCTCACATGATCCATCCAACCACTACGACTACCGAGCAATTGAGCCAGTGACTTGACAGCCTCTATCATGATGTATTCATAATATGAGATCTATAACCATATTAGAGCCACAAACGCGACTAGCGTTGTTATAGAAGAACATGCCAAGGAGTTGAGATAATCACCGACGGGATATACATAATATGAACAGGACAATGCGAGAGGAGTGCGGCAAATACCAGATGTCGCTGTGGATAATATACGAGCGTACTCGCGCTTGAACTATAGCATAGGCGTATAAAACGAGTTCATCACTATTCATCTGAGCACAGGCGATAAAGATGATTCCGTTTAAAATAGAGTGATCGAGCGTACCAATGAGTCGAACTGTATCGACATAGCTCGAAATGAAGAGGACCTAACGAGGGGGGAGTGGCAGGAAAACTAGGGGAGCGAGAAGAGTTTATACTAATACTCCCTCAAACCGTGTGGTAGTAGACTTTAGCGCTCTACAGATGATCTTAGCCCTCAGCCTCTCGGTCCAAAAGTAGACGGATTTGCAGATCGCAACCACCCTAAGATGCTCTATCTTCACGAGCCCATCGCAGAGAAACGAGGGTCACACGAGACGTCCAGAGAAAATTAAGACAATTTTATTATAGTCTTCTTCATACTCTTAGACGCGGTCTAAGCCATTGAGGCAATACCTATGACAACTGAAAGAAGAGGGGGAACAGGCACAGCGTCCACCAAGGAATGCGGAGAGAAGACATGTGAGAGCTTCCCATACATGAGGGCTTGCGCTAAGGAGATCCATAGAGTTAACGAGGAATATAATAGGCTGGGTCCAGCTGCAGAGTCATTTGTGTAATATTCATGGGCGACTTTGACTAAGACTATATTTACCTAAGCGACACACACACAGACCTATTCCCGAATGATCAGCTCATATAGAAGAAGAGGAGACACTGGTCAAGCAGATTTACAGCAAGTTGCTTCAGCAGACTACTATATTTCACGTCTACATTAAGCACACGATTAAGTTTATTCTTTTCTCGCTTACTCTATATATTATGTAGGCATTATGGAAAACAATATTGAAATTGTGATATGATAAAAATTGAATTTGACTACCACCCTTTACCTATAATTAAGAGAGTTGTTAGACAAGCTACACGACTCTTGGCTCGTTAACCCGAGTATTCATTTCTCAGACAAAGAAAAAAGAACAGACAAAAAATAGTCATTTTCCTGTGAATATAGAATTAGAAGGCCACGGAGGTACACTATGAATTGAAGCACACGAGTGATAGGCTGCAAAGTACGCCAAGACACAGATGTGTGTGTCTAACTCACTACTCTAGTATATAGATAAGAAAATGTGACACAATTCATGCCAACATCAAACAAAATTAAACTATTCTGAGAGTGTGTCACCATGATAGAAACTATAGCATTTAGACACCAGAGTGAACCATATAGGCATTCTAATTAGCAGAGGAGAGTTAATAATGAATTTAGTCGCAAGAAGGTGAAATAAACTAGCCCTCAAATTACCCCTCATCAACGTTACTAACTAGCCTTCACCTATCAGGCTAAAATCGAAATCGCAGTCTACAACCTACTACCAGAGACTATAAACAGTACCAGACTCACAAACATACTTACCTATATCATCATACAAATTATCATAGATTAGCCGTTAGCACTGCACAATCGCCATCCCAGGACTACCCATACCATTCGAGCCTACGAACTATCAAAGTATACCTATAATAATCACCAAGAAACTAACACAGTCAGTGTCACAGCGAGATAGAATAATGAGTCTAGTATGTCAGAATTAACAAATAGCATATCACAATTATAAAGAGACATACTATAACAGGTTATGAGTGTGAGTACATGAATTCTACGAATAGCGCGATTGAGTATTATATTTTATATAATAGAGATAAGGACTAAAGTGGATGAAACATGAATCCATCATCTGTGTTAGTATATTACAAAGAATTAAGGTTAATAGGACGACTCTCACTGAGAGTAATACGCTGTCGCGATACTCGGCTTATCTATTATACATAATATTATTGCTCCAGATCGATTATGAAATGCTGAATGATTATTCGGAGTACCTCACTCCAACCTAACCTATTAATACGAGTATAATTCAATATACAGAGGATACCTATATACCAAATATATAATACTATAACTATACATACAAATATATAATAACTACAATATTACATAAGCGAGAGTCTATTGAAATAAAATCAAAAATAAATACTTACTGATTGAATAAAATTGAGAAAAAGAGAAAGTAAAACAATACTTTATATTATCTATGTTCAACAAATAACAAATACAAACAAAACAATTCTTTCAGAATATGTTTTAAAACATAGTGATAATCGCACTCTCTACCCCAAATACGAATTTTAATCGATACCTTGCACGCGACCTACATCACGACACGAATTTTAATTTGAATAGAGACCTAATACCTCGCATCTTCCCTCATTATAACTTTTATAGAGAATATTGGCACAGTGGAGTATATATACATCCTTTCAGTTGCTCTTAATCTTACATCATGAGGTTACAGAATAATGACTTTTTCACTCTACTGTTACTGAGTGAAACTGCTCATTACCACACTGCCTTTAGAACACGAGCCCCCATCTCGCTAATTATCCTTATCTGAACGTCTAGTAATAGGAATCTTGACATTAGCTAATCCACAACGCTAAATAACATACTGAGTTTATTAATGCTATGTATATATTGTCTTTAATTAGGGTATGGTGTTCACCAATTTTCTATTAGCTTTCCTCTATCAATTTCAATAAATGAGACATATAACGATAGCATGTATTACATGTCTATCTCTAATAATACTCTCATGAATTTATATTGTATAATCGTTATAGATGACTATTTAATGGGGTGACATTGAGAATCTACTCAATCTTTGTTCCATTCTATCTATGATTGTTCCTTATAGTCACTGAGTGTTTCTTTCGATATATCCATATAGTGAAATGATTATGATACTAAGATAAACGTGAATCTTTGAGAGTAGTAGTCCTTATTCACGACTTACATAAGCAGTGATCCTTGATACTGTGGAACGATAATCAAACTGACCTCTTTCAATCTTGGAATCCACTTTTTATTTTTCGGGTTTAGTTTTTGTTGATATATCGATAATTGTGTGTAACTCATAATAATATTATATATATATATTATAGTAAATAATGTACGTAGGATCCTACCATATTATTGAGAGTATAAAAGTAGAAAGTGATAATTGTCAAAAAACAATTATTAAAATATAATGATATATTAACCTCACCCTAATAAATAAATATCTTATAAGGAAAGTAACTTATAGCAACAACATTCCTCTAATATCACACATACCTATTTTATTATTATTATCCTTCAGTATCCAAACTAATTATCTTATCCTGTGTAGATTTCAAATTTAGAGATATAACCTGAAGTAAGTCGCCTTATAAGACACCATATCTTATGTAGCCACGCTTTATGGCTTCATAGGGTTAAATAACTGCTTCATTTTTGAACTTATCTATCCTTTATGAAAAGTATAATATAAGTACTCATTCATCACAAAGTTTATCTTTGAAGATACTAAATTTTTAATATATATTTTTCATTTAACATTTATTATTATTAGGTTAGAATATATTTATATTATAATTTATTACACCAAAGGTTAGATTCTTTATAAATATTTTATGAGTTTGTCATTCTAATGCAAGTATATCTATTAAATATTTGGAAATACTATTCCACTAAGTGATTATATATACATGTATAGTGACTAAGATAACAAAAGTCATTATTTTACAATATCTACTGAGTAGACCAAATAGTTTTATTATTATAATACGAATGCATAACTACGTATTACATAGTATATATAATTTTATAATCTATATAATTAGTGGAGAAGTGCAGAACTAAGTAGGTTTGCTATTTAAATTTTATATACACAAATATAGTAGTGGAGTAAAAGATTATTAGGTAAAGTATATGCCATATTTGATAACACATAATATTGTTTCTATCTAGTTGCTTTAATGCGTCTAAAAATTTTTCACAGAATACACAATCTATATAGCGAGCTCTGTTTTACAGCTGAGTGACTCACACTTATAGTTATGAATATAAAATATATAATATAACTCCTTAAATTCCAATAACTGTCCACATAATTTCAAAATTAGCATATATATTTTACCTGCCATGATGAATTGATAAAGGTCAAGCGAGGTTTCGTTAGTGTGCATTTGGGTGACGGCTTTATCGTATACACTCATATTGTACACGAATCATTGTTATCTTATATAGCACTTTGAAGACTGTGACATAGTTGAGCTATGCACACATTTCATTTATTCTGAATGTCTTTGTGTTTGTGTATCGTTAACACGTGTAAGTGATTTATCTGTACATTTATGCATCTGACGCGGTTACCAACTTCATTACACGCCGACCATATCTTTCTTGTCGTCGCTGTTGAACCCCCGGAGAAATAGTAGTCCCGTGAATACACAAACGTGTGTGTCATCTCACTCAGCTTAAGAGATAAACGGCACTCATGTTAAGGAGCCTCATTACTTATTTATAGATTCACTTTCTTATGAGAGCTTCTCTCGTGTCTTCACTATAATCAGATCACATAAGGAAATCATTTCTCTACTCTTCCTCAAATACGTCACATCACAGCGATCACTCATCTCTTCTATTGGCTTTCTCTATGTCACTAACTCATTCTATGGCATATAAATTACTCTTCATCTCATCTCTCTATATCTTCAGTCATATATTATCTATCCTCTCTCTCTATTCTTATCTCTCTTCTCTTCATATATCTCTCTTACTCTCTCTCAATACCTAACACACACTCAACACTCACACACACACACTACAACAACACTATATATATAATATATAGTATATATATATATACTATATATATATATATATCTATATTAGTGATGTCACGAATGTGAATCTTTTGACATCTGAAAGCGGATCATCCGTGACATCACTAATATACATACCTAATAACACACACACACACATATATACACTCAATAATACTCACATCACACGTAAGTACAATATCATTTAAATACTATTTACTCACTTAGCTACTCTGAGAACGCATATTAACTTACAACTTTTTACATTTCCGATTCACCAGGTACGCAGCAAATTTATTTCGTCGCAATATAATATTATCTATATGTATATATATATATAATATTATAATATTATATATATATATAGTATATATAAAATATATTATATATATTATATATATATATATATATATTAATAATATATATATAATTAATATTAGAAGAGAAGAAATGTGAGAGAGAAGAGAGTGAGAGAGAGATAGAGATGATATATATAAGAGAGATGAAATGACATTATGAGAGAGAAGATAGCTTGATAATATATATATATATATAAGTATATATATTATATATATACTATATTAATATATATAAATATATATAATATTAATATATATAATATATATGCTATATATATATATGATATATATATATATATATATTAATATAATATATATCTTATATTAATATATATATATTATATATATATTATAATATAATATCTATATATATATATATTAATAATATATATATATATATACTAATCAGTTAATTATTTCAAAAAATTTTAACCTTATAGAGATATTAAATCTCAAAATATAATAAATAGTATTTACCCCTAGTAGATGAATAATAATGTGAATAAGTTGTGGGCAGTCGTCTGCTCTAATATGCAACTGTTCTTGTGTGTAGTAGGTATCAGTATAACGTGTGTGAAAATAGCAGTACGATTTTCTCCACTCTACATAGCTAAAAATTATTATATCCTTTATGAATTTCGTTTTTATGACTTAATCATCTATACTATAAATACATATATCAATCTGAAAAAAGTAATTAATAATTGAGTTAAACATGACAGAGAGTCTGTGAGCATTTTGTAATCATCTATAAAAAACAACTTTACATCAAAACTCACAAACACATATCGTAGAGAGCATGACGAGGTATTTGATAAGGAGGTCTATATTCGGAGAGTAGGAAAAAAAGCACTATAATTGAAGATGTTGAGTATTTATCATATATTCAAAAAATAAAAGATGCCAGAGCTATCCGACTAGATGAACAATTCTTCATCACTTTCACTTATCACTTTTCTTCGGAAGAAATAGAGTGTGAGCACAATACAAGAGAGCACATCATACATATAAAGTTTATGTAAATTTTTAATCCAGTGTATAAAATGACGCACCTTTGTGACTTAGAGAGAGTTACGATCTATAGTTTAGTGATTACCTGAAATATAGTGGTATTAAACATATCCCTATTACCATGCAATGTTACGTATATATACACCTACCTATAATCAACATCTGAGTTATGGTAAGTGAAGGGTAGATATATAAATATTATTATATTAATATATAAATATTATATATAATAATATAATATATATATATATATTAAATATCATTATATATTATTATATATATATATAATATATATAATATTATATATCTTATATATATCTTTAATATATATATATTTATAACTAAATATATAATATATATAATATATATAATCATATTAATATATAAATTATAATATATCATATATATATATATATAATAATAATTAAATAATAAATTACTATATAATATATAATTAAATAAATATAATATATATAATATAAAATAACTCATTTATTATTAAATGATATATTAATATTAATTCTATATATATATAACAATAATAAAGAAATCAATTGGCTCAGTAAATAGTTATTCGAGGAGTAAAGAAAGTCCCTCTTATTATCAAGCTCATATAATGAAAAACTTTGGTGTATATCTTAGGTTTATACTTTTTTTATCTTTTTATATTTTTTTTTTATACTTATTTTTTTTTATAAAAAAAAAGACCTTTTCGCATTTATTTACCATAATATTATATTATTATACGTCAATAATATTTATTACTTATATATCCTACTAACGGTATTATGTGAGGTGAGTTTAATTTATACTATATTAATTTTATAATATAATATATATATATATTATCATATTAATTAATATATATATATTATATATATATATATATTAATATATATATATAATTATATATATATATATTTATATATATTAATAATTACTAAATAGTATATTAATATATAATAATAATTATATAATATATATATATATATATATTTAATTAATATATATTAATTACATAATATATATATATATATATATATATATATATTATATATATATATATATATATAATAATTATATACTTAGTTTAAATTAATTCATAATGACATCGTCTTTCCACTTATAATAGAGAGGGTATTGTGTCGTTAATATTGGAAAATTCGCGTGTAGGAACATCTATCTCGTTTAATCTTCGTCTACCATTGAGCACTGAAATTAGGGTGTAGCTCCGTATTTATATATCGTTGCACCCTTAACGGAACTTGAATTTTTATGTACCTTCGAGTTACCTACAGTTTGTGAGATATTCGCTATTCGAAAGCGCTCTCATCCGATATCAGTTTAATGTAAACGCGTTACATGTAAAGCGTTACTTTCGGTCAGTTTTTCTCGTGGCTATAATAATATAGTTTTTGAGAAGCTTCACTCTGCATCAGATCATAAACATATTAACTGCTATAGATTAAATCATTGGATTAACTAACAGATTTTAAACATTTTTCAAAAATTCGCAAATTTCACACACATTACTACCTTTATGTGTATCCTGCACATTATTACATAGATATATACTATTGCCTATAACTTCGCACATTATATAAAAATATTCTTATTACGAAATTTATTATAGCTTCATTATTATAATGTTTTATGCTTGAATGGAAATAGGTCTATTTATCATACCGGGAATCATTTCTAGATGATGGCATGGAGATATTTATTAGTCTCACTTATCCTCACAAAAGAATTTTCTTCACATAATGTTCTCTATTATCTTAATATATCACGCTAGATAAGAATTAATCTTAAAATAGTTCATACATTTGAATTATCATCTACTAGCTAGCAAGAATATCTTTCTGTCATATCAACTTTTGAGTTTCCTCGACATATATATACTTGCGTATGTCATATATAATTCCAATAGTATACAATGATTAATTTATATAATTGGGACTAATGCAGATATAATTAATATTAAGTAAATCATAATAAAATTGGAGACATACTGGACACCCCAAGGCTATTCTGCTCAATTATTCATAATCATTCAAGAGTAATAATAAAGATTCCTATTTAAATCATCAGTTATATCTCTCTCCCTACTTATTAATCAATCATATAATTTCTCTCTCGTGTAACCATTACTCGCTTCATTACACAATAAAATTAAATAACTGATCACAGACTATAAGGATTTTTACTTCTCACTTACGTATACTCTTACATTAATAACCACTTTCACACATATCTATGAGGATATCAACTCTTCAACGCAATCACTAGTCCCTCTCCACAACATCTATTATCAGATATGCTTCGGATCTCTCTTTGGCGAGAGTGAATTGCTGACTCTCTCACTCGCAAAGCTGAACTAATCCTTCTCTAACACGCGGCGTATGCAAGGTTGTGGATATTGCTCAGTGCAAGATCACAGATTTTTTCAACCCACAGGATACCTTTCATTATAGTGATCTCTAGGGAATCTGTCGTTATCCGTAAGGTATTTAAGCACTTCTATTTCTCTAGTTTCTTCTTTATTCTTATCGACGCGGGTGATGTAGTATCGACAAACTCCTCGTATTCATCACTCACAAGTCATCCTGAAACTTCTCACCACTCTCTCTCTCTACGCTCATCCATCTCTCTCCAGCCAAATCAATTACTTCCTTAGGCTCTATATTCACCTTTCTGCTTGAACTTCATTTGATGTTCAAGAAAATCTTCCTCAATTGTTCTCATTTTTTTGCTTCGTGCTTGTTGTTCCCCAACAACCCAACCGTGACAACTTTTAAAGGTGAGCCACCCATTATTACTCTCCATCTGTGAGTTACTAGGATCTAAATAAGCATTGCACAGAACTCAAGGTGGTTGGCCAACCGACCTTGAACACAACTACACGCACACACACCTACCGAAATCTATTCTCGAAACCTGAAGCTAATTCCTGTAAGAAGAGGATGAACATGCTCTAAGTAGAGACGTATTTAAGGGATTAAATTTTTTTTCAATCCACTAGTCAATGTGGATCAGCAAAGTTTCTCCAATAAAATAGTTTTCTCAATCACCCTGTAAATCCTATCTAATCAACAATTGGTTGAATACTAAACATGTACTCTCAAGAAATCTACAATTTCAAATGTCTTTTGGAATGCCATGGGAGTGACTGGAAATAAAAAATGGCAAAAGACAAAAGTTGAAAGACTTGGCAACTTGCTGGTCATTAAAGAAGAAAATCCCTTTTTTCCTCAAATTAACAACCTGTCTGTTAATTGAACTGGTGCTACCGTGTTTAACAAGTACCATTGAAAGGTCTTTTTAAGCACTTTATGAAGGTAAAATACTTGACTAAAAACACATAAACGAGACAGGCTTATATGGCACTAATGTAGGATGAGTATATCAATAGAAATATTTGTAAGTAATAAATCGAAACGAATGGAAACATGTATCATTGCGTAATTCGGCTGAAAAATCCCCACAGGCTCGCCCATAATGCTATCTTATAAATTAATACTATTCAAGATCTAACCACGTCAGGACTACCACAAATCACTCCACGCCCAACATCACATAATATTACTTCACAGTCCTTCAAATAGAATATAATTTTTATTTAACACTCAACAACAACCTCGTGAACACACATAATATATTTATACTTCAATACACAAATCCAGTTGTTACGATTCATATTTATTTTACCTCATCTATACACCGAAACATAAACTTATTTATATTCACTTATATCTGTTTAACTAGCCTTTGAGAAACCAAGAAATATCTGGAGTTTAACACAACCCACGCCCCGTCTAATTTGATCAATGTGAGTGAGAGAAACTAATCCACCATCACACCCTCATTTGGGCTAGCTCCATAAATCAATCCTGCGTAACACACACACGACAAAGACACATAGCAACACACACACACATATACTCCTAATAATATACCTCTATACTATAACCACTCACCTAACCCACCACATAATCATACTACCCCCTACCCTATATACCTAATAATACACTCCTATATATACTACTATATATATATATATATATATATATATATACTATACCATTACTCACTAATATACTCATCACACTTTTTATCTTACGATGGTCTAGCCATAACTACTCCACCATTGGTGCTACTGTGGCATCACATTCATATAGAGAGCACGCTACGCTAACTTTTATATCCACTATACCACTTACTCTACAGTACTCACACATCACTACACATAAATTATGGTCAATTAATTTCCTTTTTCACACTCCCAGAACAGATACACTATCCATTACCCTATCACTCATAGTGCACCTAACACAGACTACACTGAGTACTAATTACTGCCTACGACTTTACCTCAACCATATTTAATAAAACCCCTATATACTCCACATATATAAAACTAAATAATATATATACAATATACTATATATAGCCTCTGTAAGGAGGCTTTTATATTTATTTTTATTTTTTATTTCACGAAAGTTCATCAACATGTTTATTTAAATATATTTTAAATTCTAACATTGCTATAAGTATCGTATTTAAATTTATTTTTTATAATAATTTCAAAGCAATACTAAATCTACGCAGTTTTTCACTATCTGATAATCATACAACTCACCAACACATAATATTACATTACTAGCTCAAAAATAAGTTAAAAATAACTATTTCATGTGTTAAACATAACCTTTTACATGCGATTTCATTTGCCGATTACTCTTTAAAGTTTCAGAAAAAAATTTATTAAGGACTAATTCTAGAATAAAAAGAGATTTAAAGAAAAGAGCCTTTATGATATTGATATATATACCAATATTTATTCAGACCTTGGAGAGAATACATTCTCATGATAGCTAATAAGACAAGAGGAATGAGAATAACTTATAACTCAGTTACTAAATACAATTATAAATTAATCAAAATATTTATAAAAAAATAAAATATATTATATTTATTATATATATATGAAATATATTATATAGTAATATTCTGAATATGATAAAATCAAAACAATGCACGATACATTTAATTTTAGCTAAATGTCCATAATTATTATCATGGATCTATAGTGTGTATACCTTATGTAGAACACTCTCATGATAACAATAATAAAAAATATATGCAAAGTCACGTGTAACTGCTTCATATTTTGTTCAATTATTACAAAGATGTCTGGCTTAAGTTTTTTTCACACACTAACGTTGTGAGCGATCTCCCTCGCTCAAATGAAGACCTGTCACTACACGACACATAATAAGTATGATAAATATAATCATATATATATATATAAATATCATTATAAAGATATATAAATTATTATAATACAACTAAGGCAATTTCAATATACTTAGATGAGAGGGGAATTTAACACTCAGGAATCAATATATAATTATCACCCTCCTACATTATGAAAATTGAATTGTTATTTAAAGCAAAATACTTATTTATCAAGTTGTGTAATTATAATCATTAACAACAATTCATTCGTATCTGACTAAGAATCCTCTTATTTATTATTATAAAAAAACTTAAGCCTACGAGATTTATCAACATGAACCGCTTTGCAGCCTCAGACTGCTTCTCAGTCAATAACTCTCCATTATCCATCACTTTCTCTCTTTCATTTTCGCAGGAGTGTTATTTTGTATAATGAGTGCTCATACTTTGCTCCAGAACGTCGCTATCGCATCGACCTATATCCATGCACGGTGACAAATACATAGCGTGTGAATTTTCTTCGAGATCGCAGATCAATTAACTGTACCAGAGCTTGTTTCTCATCTCTGTGCTAAGGTTCTTTCTCTTATGGTGACTCAGTTTCTCTCTTTCCGTTTCAAATCCACCACTAACTCCTCAATCTTTTTAGTTAAATCTCTATCCCTCTTCAGGAAATATCGCTCGGCGGGGATACTTTCGTAATAAACGAGATAATTTTAGGCTGCGGCAAATGCTGGCTTATGCCCTAATTCCCTTAAAAAACGGTATTGAGTTAGTGGCATTTCTGACGGTCCGAGATGTCGGGGATACTGTTATACATTTTCTGTTTCTAGTGAGCGCAGAGATATATCTAGTGGCTCTTATATTCACATTAATAACGAGCTCTGCCAAACGTACATCTATCACGCCGACTCTGTATTTTCTATCATCTCTACGCATCATTGTTCCTTGTTGTCAATTAACACATTCTCTTTGTGTGCTTCTCGCATAACTAATGTAAAAAAGATCAGTGATAACTTTACACTCACTATCAGACAAATAGAAAGAAAGATTAGCCAACACACTCTTATTATTATCATCCTATATCTCACACTTTCATTTTTGTCTATCTTATTCATTATTGGATAATTCACTGGTCTATTATTATTAATCTTATCTTTGATTCTATTTATTATAATCTCATCTATTATTCCAGTAATCTGGAGATCTCTAGTTATCCGATCTTATTATGTATTAACTCTTGTGACATTTAATTCCTCTACTCTCTCTTCCAAATCATCCACCCAATATTATAATTTATTACATATTACTTACTCTAATACACGTCTTTATTTACTCCTATGTCGATGACTTCACACTTCATTATTACTTTCAAACTCTCTTCATCCTATTTCATTTTCTCATACTGAGTATCATATCATTCAGTTGAATTCGCGTCTTTTCTATGCGTTTTATGAGATACGCAAAAGTGTCGGCCTCTCATTCAGAGTCCTGATGTTAGGTAATAACAATTATCAGTGAGCCGTGGACAACTGACAGCAAAACTGTAATACTCAAGCATAGTGTCTACTATCCTTGTGCGCACAGATTCACCATATTGCATGAGCAACCTTTTGCACACTCCAAGTCATCCGGTCTATTTGCCAAATATTCAAAGTCTATCCTTGGACAGCTATGAATTCTCACAGATTTTTCTCTCTGCGAGCGTTCTTTATTAGACAGTCCAGATCAGCGGAGTACAACACACAAGAGTGAGATGTATTAATCGAGTCTGTATACAGATTACAGACTCAGAGGTTTTTGACCTGCTCTGAACTATATCGACTTTTTACTCCGACCACTCTCTCTTATTATCATATTCCACTTGATATAACGTGGTGCTTAGCCCCAAGAGCATTTACCTATTGATATCTCTAGACTCGTACAAGACGTTCTCTCAAAATAGCATCGTGATAGCTTCCTATCTTTTTGAGAGATGTGTCTTCAAATCCGATCATTGAGTGACTCGTCTCTTCTCTCTTTTACCCTTACAGCAACTCTGCCAAAGTTTCTACATACTGTAAGAGAATCGTGTTCTACACTGGTATAGCTTCTGGATTAGAAGCTTTCTTCAGATCTATGAACACTCATTAGTAAGAAACAATATTGTATTAATTGAGATAGAGATATATTTCTCACTTACAAATACACCATTTCCTCTCAGAGGATATAATCTATCTCGAGAGCGTGAAGTATGAGATATAGACGATAATCGTGTTCTTCTTTCTAATACTCCGTGCTTGCACTTCCCACGCTGATACTAGTGGAGTGGATTAATCTCAATAAACCTCTTGTTGCATCATCTCAATAATTCGTGCAATCCCTGGTTCACAGTAATTCTCCAGGAATCCTATTGCCAGATGTTCAACAAGGAAATTCCTCTGTAGTTTTAGCAGTCTTTATTCTCAGATCTGTTGACACACGCTTGATCCTCTCCTTGATATATATTGGAGCACCTGATGAAAAGAGATCGTGTACCACAACAAAATCTCTTAGTTTCATGAGTATACTAACATAATAATAAAAAAAATAGTTTTAATAATAATAATATAATACATCTCTCCAGCAAAATTACATAAATCATAAATAAAAACATACGTTAGTATAAAAATTATACATTAAAATTTCAACTTATAATAAATATATATCTCATACTATGCTCTCGTCTTGTCATGAAATCTCTTCGTGAGAGTTCAGGGTGTCTTTTGCACCCTCTGTGCCTGTGAGCGTTCACCTCTCATTCTCCGTGTCAGAGCCACCTGGAATGGTCTAATTCTATGGCTCGAGAGATGATAATCGTCTACCCACTCCTCAATATTCCTCTCCCTCTCCCCGAGGAGAAGACACGTCTTCTCCCTCCTCCTCCCCCTGTTCATGCACATTTAGATTTATTTATAAATTCTAATTTTATATATATAAGTTTGTAATATTTGTGTATCAGTGTCAACATAGAAATAATATAGAAATGCACCGTCACGTGCTCATCATGCGTTGAGAGTAAAAGGAGTGAGATTGTTAGCAGAACTCTCGCACTGGCGGACGTTTATATACCCGGTGAAGTGGATATGCAACGCAGCATCACTGCTATTGATAGCATCACTAGATGAGTATTTTGAAGTGCACACGCGAGTGCTAAATATGAGATTTGCTTTCTCTTTGCGTGAGAACTCAACATCTTCCACTCATTTCTTTCCGAGTGGTCTCTCTTTCGAACTAGAGCATACTCTTATAAAGTTCAGAGCACATACTGCTCTGCACGAGAATAATCATGTTCATGCCTCGCATGAACTTGCATAGAGAGAAGATGGACGCGAAATGTGATTTAGTGACAGGTTTCTATTGTTTACATAGGAGCCACAACCTTATTCAATACGAATAAAACCACTAGTTGGTGATTTTCCTTTTGAAGTTCCATCTCAGGTTCTTCAGTCCAGAGCTCATTTTTGGTGTGATACACTATTTCGTTTGTAGCTTCAGACTTCCTACCGCAATCTCTTCTATCTTTCTGAATAAAGTTCCTCTGCTATCGTTTCTTCTTATCTTGTATTCTATAGTCAGTCTCCTCCATCTTCATACTATAACATATATATCTTTCTATATGTGCTACTTTATCTTTATTATTATAGTTTTTCACTATACTATATACGCCTTTATATATTCTATTTCTTTCACGCTCGATTCTATACTTTTCTAATTACACACATATTTTCTTTTATTATTTTATGCTTACAATTTCATTTATATTGTGTGCTATTACTACACTTTATCAAATCAATGATGTTACATCTAACAACCACTTGCTATTGATTTTCACACTATATATTCGAATCTCTCACTTTCGATTTGATCTAAGTTGACAATAAAAACTTAGTAAAATAAACTTTAACATTCTTTAGTATATCTTTACGAAACTACTTGTCCATTGAGTAAATATTTTACAAGTAATATAGGTCCTAGTTTATCAGAATTCCTATGATCGAAACTCTTCGCCTCGTTGACTTACTTATTCCATCTGGATACCACTTCGCGACTCTACTCTGTAACTCCTTTCGCATTGAAAAAAAAACCATTCATCCATGAGTACTTCAATCTTGCCAATTCCTTTACTAGGATCAGAAACTATTACAGTCAGACTTCCTCCATTCGAGAATATTTCAACTGTCACTTTTTTGTATATCACTCCTACTACTGTCACACTAAAACACAACTTTGTTATTGTGCTTTTATTCGTTTTTCTTTAAATATTTTTGTTTTTACTAAAATTTATCCTTTTTTATGTTTATAACTTACAAAAAAATTTTCTTGCATTTTTACATACTCTACCAACGTCTATGTGTCCTATGTACACACCATCAGTAAATCCAGAAAATCAGTAATAATCTCAGCAGACTATCTCAAAGTATCACAAGATACGATCTAGTTATACAACTATCTTGCTTCTCCCATGTTCTCACATCTCTTCATCCATACTCTCATCCATGACTGTCTTTTTCTCATGTCCAAGTGGAGTCTACTTGTATTCTATTGAGTCGTAAGCATAAATTATATTATTTGTAATATGTATAGACGGATATTCGTGTTGTTACTCCTTGAGTTTTAATAAGATGCATAATCTACTAAAGATGCTATGTAATCACTTTTAGGTAAACTCTAGTATTAATCCAAGTATTCACACTGCCGTGGACATCTTCGACCCTATTATGAAGCCTACTCCATGTTTCCTGATTCCCCATGCCTCACTACCCTCCCTTTATCACTATACTCAATCACTACCATGATATTCTCTGCTCTACTTCCACATAATCTATTCCTCTCTGATTCTTCTTCACACGTTTCATATTCGACTATAGTAATTCCTTTTGTCTCTATAATGAACCTAAAATAAAAAATAATTCTTCTCGCTGAAGCTTGATTCGTTACGTTGTGGAGAATTCCTGCCGTGCTTTGCTGTCCTCATACATCTCGTTTCTAGTTGATTTGTTCGCTTGATCTGTTCTTTTCTGATATCGATAACTGTTTGCGCTTTAGAGTGATTGTATTGAGTTCGTAGGTCGTATGCTTGATTATGTGTGATTGTTGTAGAGAGATTCATTAGTTTAGTTAGGTTATAACTGTGTGTACCATATATAAACTCAGAGTACGTTCAGGGGTTCTTGATATAACTGAAAAATTTCACAAGTCGCTCTTTTTTCTCACATACACACATAGTATGCTACCATGAGAGTATCCTTTGAGTGAATAGTGTATTAATATATATATATTTACATTAAACTATAGTGAGTAATATAGATAAAACTAAAATCACACACAATAATATCATCTATCCTAGCCTAACTGACAATACTCACAGCATTTACAATCATAACAGGTACTAATAATATAGAAGTTTCAACTTACAGCAGAAGTCATCATAGCAATCTCAATTATCTTACTATACACGACGATCACAAAAAATATTATTATATTAATTATTTTAATATTATTTATTTATTATAATTATTATTATTTATATATTATTAATATTATAATTATATATTTATTATTATTTAATATATTATTATACCACTCACATAGATCTACAACACAAATAAATACACGTAGTCAATCACTTTGGCTGCAGGGTCTCAACTACACACTGGAATTGGATAGGAATAAAATGCTCTCCTACCCTCACGACACCAATAAAACATTCACATTTTAGTACTGCTCTAAGGTAACCAAATCAGAGAACTGGCTATTGTTGCTAAAGCCATCACGGTTCAAGTCCTACATGACATTCCGAGGAATGACTCATTTAATCTTAATATTTTTTGACACATGAGAAGCGGTAACGAGATTTAATTACTTTCTCCCATATCTTTTGACAATGAAAGGGTAACGAGATTTTATATTTTCATACAAATATCATTTTGATAAACATGAGAATGGTACCGATTTATTACTTTTTCTCCCAATAAAAAAAACTTTTGACAAAATCACATGAGAAGGGTAATGAGATTTATTAATTGTCCACTACTTAAATCCATAATTAATTATATTGAACAGTTAGTTATTATTTTATTGATTATTATTATAAGTGTTATTGATTAATTATTATTATTATTATTATATTATTATATTTATGTATTATTATTAAATTATTATTAATTACTATTATTATTATTATTATTATGAGTAATATTATTAATTTTCATTTATCGAGTGAAAACTAATAATATGATATATGAACACACAACAAACTAGCATATTCCACCAGTCACTCAACACGAACTATCATCTATAACACGCAGGTAGCACAAGAGATTCACACCACACGAGTTACACAGTTACATTTTTAAAATCGTTTGAACGTTATCCGTTACTCGTTACACAATCACGAGCTACAAAACGCACTTCTCGTTATACGTAACTCTCACTGCTTAGACACAGAGTGTTATAATGACACGATAGCAGGAATAAAATAAATTTGTTATTAGTGAGTGCCTTATTTTTCACCAGAGATACTTGGAATTATATGTATAATAACATAATAAAACTTAAATATCAATTGTTACATACTATATATAATAAACATTAAGATGGAGATATTTATATATAAATATATATTATAATATAGAGAATTATAAATTAGCCCTTAAACCCATAAGATGCTGTTACAGAAGATGAAATTTTTGAATAAGAAAATAAGTACTTTAACAGTCATTATATGTTTATGCATCATCTTGGTCTCACGTATACAATACTTAACACCTATCTACATAATTTTCCGGTGCTTGAGAATAATTGTTATAGTAGGTAATAAATTAACTTTTATATAGCCAATTACCACTATTGTCATACTCTGTTATATGATCACCCTATATATTGAGTAAAATTAGGCATTTTAGGATATACTGTAGATATATCGTCTAATATTCGAAGCTGCCTTTTTTAGAGGCATAGGTCTTTACTCGATTTTACAGTGAATCATATCTATCTCACGACATTTAATTACTATTACAATTAGTATATATTTCATTATCATTATGCTTATTCACTTGAGTTAAACATCATAGGATCTTTTTATGTAGATATCCATCATACATAGACTCATCATTAGCCTGTATATATATAATTTTCTAGAACTATGATCATATACACAACTATTAATAACAGTTATTTTTACATAATTAGAGTAGTATCGAAGTTCTAACGTATATGTAGTTCTTTTGTATGATTAGTAAAGTATCCGCCTTTTAGTGGGTAGAGTGTCTTGAATAATACAATCTCATCATCTTCAATTAGTTCATGCCAATAGAGAGACGAGTTTTTTCTTTCGTTCTAATCTATAATTCATTCTATTTAGAAATCTATTGAGCCCTATCTACATAATATACAATAAGGTGAATACCTGAGAGTTAAGTATCATATCTCAACAGTAGACCATAATTACTGTATTTATATTATTAGAGATTACGTATGCAATATGATATTCAACAATACTTAAGATATTTACCTGTATCGTGAGGAACTTATGTATTTATCTTCCAGCGACTCACAAAAATACAAGATGTATCTGTATCTGCATGAGTACATTACCCTTGTTCTGACTTTGTTTAAGTAATACTCGTATATCATACTATATATTATTATATACCGTGCAATATATGCAGTCTTAAACGATGCGATAGGAATAATATTTAGTATAGCAGTTGACGATTCGTTCGTTCACCCTATAAGTCGTGACTCAACTTATTATTTTTACACAACTGTACTCAAATCAATATTTAAACTTAGCACTTATATGGAATATAAGCATAGTAGGCTTCAATATCTTAGCTTTGGTTTATATTATGTATCCCATACAGGGATATAGTAGGCATATTTATGAGTGAGTAATTTATCTTTATATCATTTTCTTATTCTCATCAGAAAAATTAGATAATATTACCAGTATTTTCAGGTACAATTAATGTTTGTTTCATTTTTTGGAGATTATTCGTAATGTCACCTAGCTCACTCACGAAATAATAATTTTCAGGTACAATTAATGTTTGTTTCATCAGGCAGATAAAGTAAAAAAGATGAAGGAAATTATCAAAAATAATAAATAATTTCTTTTAATTTTAATTAATTTTTTTTTTTTAAGATATATCGCGAAAAATATCTAAATCAAAAGTTTTGCCATCCCTGGTTCCCATACTTGTTTATCACTAGTAAACTAACTACTACTACATCTTTCTTGAATAGGGTCTGATAACTGTTGAGTGTGTCAATTTTTGTCTTCACCTATATATGAATGAAATTGTAGACGAATGATCATTTTAGCAAGAATGATACTCGCATCCCTTGTGGAAGTTTGTTTCCTTAAGTCACCATTTTTTTAACACTTCTTCACCTATCCACTCCTATGCCTACGACTTCACCCTTCATTACTCCTTTTACTTTGAAAGACATCGCAGACACCTGGAAATAACTGATATTAGGGAGTGGCTTTGGAATAAATAATCTCTGATCTTTCTCAAATTTCTAATTGTCACAGAGGAAACATGGTCGTTTTCAATGTCTCAAACACTCAGTTCATTCATCTTTCTTTCTACACTACATTACCTTCCACCCAACTTCAACATCTTCTTCCAAAACACAACTCAAACCTTTCTATAATTAATATTGTTGGAATTTACTTTTTCCTGATCTTTCTTGGATGGATCCAATTCTCTCTCTCTCTCTCTCTCTCTCTCTCTCTCTCTCTCTCTCTCTCTCTCTCTCTCTCTCTCTCTCTCTCTCTCTCTCAATACAAACTTTTATGATATTGGAAGTTCTGTGGAGTCTTTAATTTTTCTTTAAACCTCACAGTTGCCTTTTCTTTATAGCGTCATTCACCCCTGCAAGGATTATGACTCTCACATATGGGGTGATCTCACTTGCACATTCCTCTTAGAAGAGGTGGAGTCTAGACCTTTTCCTCTTTTCAACTCTTTCCTTCTCACTTACTCTCTTCAATCACTTTCTTCCTCTCGAATTGCTGCCTTGCTTCCCTTTAACTCTCCAGTAGCAACCCCCCCCCCTTTTCTCACAGTTTCCTCGTTTCAACACTCTGACTCCAGACATAACAGCTATGCTCAATCTCACATGTGCTCCGAAAGCAAAATCTTAAACGCATTCACTTTATCTATTATTTCAGCTTCGTTTCACTTGCACACTTTCAAATTTCGTGTATCGGGACACGTCGACCTTTAATTTTTTTAATTTGACCTTGCTCTTGATTTTCCATAACTAACGCAATTGGATACTCATATATATATATATATATATATATAGAGTATATATAAGGGCGATATATATATATATATATAAGAAAGAGAGGCGTATATATATATATATATGTTATTATTAAATATATATATATATATATATATATATATATATATATATATTATATATATATTATAAAGAGTATATATATATATATATTTAGATATAGTATATATATATATATGGTTATATTATTATATATATTATTATTACATATATATATGTTATGAGCATATATTATTATACATACATTATACATATAGATATATATAAATATATATATATATTATTATTTTTATAAATAAATAAATATATATATATATATATATATATATATATATATATATATATATATATATATTATATATATACATATAATATATATTATATATTATATGTTATATTAAAGTTATATACAAATATACATATGGATATTTCTGTCATACAAACACACATATATATATATATATATATATATATATATATATATATATATATATATATAAAGTGGAAGGACCAAATATTAAATTTCTAAGAAAAAATGGGAGTAATTTATATAAATTACTAAAATCATCTTACCTAAATTGTTAACTTTAATCGCCGAGAATGAGAGTGCGCCTTTCATTAGTTTTTGTCAATATTTGATGTATGTAGAGGGAGGTCATGTCCATAAGTCTTTCATTCCAATATATTTCAAGTGGAAGCCAGAAGTCTTAATTTTGATAAGTTTTTCTTACTGAAGCAGTAGACACTGGTAAAATTGCCATTATTTGGAACAAGATGTAAATATTTGGAAATTGTGACTACGAACAAGAAACTAGTCCGTCTACTGCTGCTTTTGGACGATCTGTGCTGTGATTCCATTTCAACTTCATATATCCCATTCAGCTTTTACTAGAACTTCTATTAGGCTTTCGAGTTCTCCCTTGTGTTAAGCATAATCTTTTATCTCTTTATATGGTATTATTACACCTGTTCGCTATGACAAAATTGAAAAGAAGAAATAATTTCTTCATGATTTAAAAACCTCTCTCCTAATAATGATATTAAATCATTCAAAAATGGCAAAAAAATGGATGTGCGATAGTCTGTGTGTCAGAAGTAGGAATGTTGGGCTGTGTTTTTGAACTTGTTACTATTAGCTACAATACACAGTTTCTGATACGCTACGTATTCTTCAAAAATCTGCTGAATTCTAATGTTGCATTTTCTCTGATGACTTCAAGTTTAGTTTTAACTAAAGGACTTATGAGATTTGTTCCTGACAGAGAGGAATTATATAAAATTAATTTAACCTCTGCACTTTATATTATTAACAGATATGATAATAAAAATTTTTGAAGTGCTCGGGGCCATACTTTGGCCTATTCTTAGATACGCCACTGTATATATATATATATATATATATATATATATATATATATATATATATATATATATATATATATATTATTTATATATAATATATTTCTATATATATATATAAATATATATATATATATATATATATAAAGAGCATATTATATATATATATATATATATATATATATATATAGCAGCAGGACCTAGTAAATATAATTGGGTAGGCAGATATATATATATATATATATATATATATATATAAATATATATATATATATATATATATATATATATATATATAGTATATATATATATATATATATATATATATATATATATATATATATATATATATATATATATATATATACTCTGTATCGTTACCGAAGTGGTGAAGAAAGGAGAACGGAAAGATTATCAAAATGCGAAGATGTTAACTGCTTCTTTTAATCGCTAGG
>JABUQX010027089.1:0-17500 GCA_015478945.1 Trachelipus rathkii
CACTGTACTTCTGGATTTCAGTTAATCCTTTCCTATGGCACGTGACGCTTTCGCGTTTTCATTACGCCGCTTCAGTATATTATTTATATATATATATATATATATATATATATATAAATATATATATATATATATATATATATAATATATATATATATATATATATATATATATATATATATATATATATATATATATATATATATATATATATATATATATATATAAAAAAAGGGGTGAAAAAAAATAGCAACAATTTTAATCTACAAAAAGGAGAATGCCCCATAGATGAAGTTACCAACATGTATTTGAAGGAATCGATCTCCCTAGGCAATTTACTCAAAAAGATCTAAAGCAATAGTAAATATTTCAGATGTATCAATCTTTCATCACTACGAAGACTTAAAATAGAGACCAAGTAGCCAGATCGGAGAGAAAAGAAACTAAAATCAATTCATCATTTCTTCTTTTCCTTTCAGTCTTGAAGAAGTGTGTCGCGAATGACCACGAAAGCTTGATCAGTTATCAACAAGTTATTCTATAATTTATTTCTTACTTGGTGTTAAAACTAGATACGAAATTTAATCTTGTGTTCATTAAATAAAATAAGTTTCATCTTTTAATCATTACCTCAAGGGGGAAACAAATTCAGTATATATATATATATATTATATATGTATATATTTGGGTATAACTGTGTATATATGAACCAGCCCAGTATAGCATATAACTAGCTAATATTGCTATGTATAATATATAGCCTTAGCCAGCCAGCATGTATATATAATAATAGCCTTAATAACCGGTAATAATATGTAGTAATATATATATATATGTATATATATATATATATATATAATAATAATATCACTAATATAACTCTCTAATATATATAACATAATAATAATAGTAATAATAATATATAGCATATAATATATATAACAACATAGCCAACATTATATATGCTCTTATAGCCTACTGCTATATATCTTATATATATCTTCTTTCTCCCATATATATATATATATATATATATAATAATATATATATACTATCATACTAGGAATATATATACTAACTATATATATATATATATATATATATATATGTGGGTGTTCTTTTGGTTAGAACCGGGTGGGGTGATGTGCGTTGTGTGTGTGTTTGTTTTGCGAACGCATATGTGTATTTTTTTTTTTTTTTGTCTGTTTAGGTGTGCGCGAGCGAGTATCAATTACCAAAGATTTAAACTGTATTATCTAGATGATTACAATAAAAATTATATATAAAGAAAACTAGATAAACAAAAAAATAACATAACCATGACAATATTTCGGTAACTCTGTAAGAGAAATAAATAAAAATGGCAACAAATAAACAAATAAATGAACAAAAGCGGATATACAGGAATAGCATCCCATTTACAAAAGGTATGAGGGAGTTGGAGAAAGTTTTCGAAAAATTATTCCCATCATTATCACAGAAAACCCTCAAACACACAAATGTGTGTGTGTATATCTTATATATCTTATATATATATATATATATATATATATATATATATATATATATATATATATATATATATATATATATATATATGCTGCTCGTCAAAATTAACATACCACTGGCTCATATGATGTTAACAGGTTACAGAAAAGACCAGAACGCTGTACATCGGGGACAAATTATACACATATACACGAAAGAAAATAAATATCATTTTATTAATCAGGAACATTTTTTAATTTGAATTTTAAAAAAAAATTTAATTTATTCCTAATATTTATTAATAACTCCATATTAAATTAGTAAAAAGTGCAGGCTCTGATTGACTTGAAAGACCTTGAAAGCTGCAGTCTCGGGAGAAAAAGTTGCCAAATGTCGCTTTATAATATAATTGGAGAAATTATTATTTTTCTTTTATATATCTTTTTAAGGGGTTCGAGCAAACGGAGGGACAGAGGGGGTGAAGTCCCCCATCGTCCCCCGGTAGCCCCGACTCTCTCTATCGTTCTTGTTTACCCGTGGGATATTCTTTAGTGAAAAAGAAAATTCAACATTTGGCAACTTTCCGCTCTCCGCGGGAGTAAGCCGCATCTTCGATTTATCAAAACTCAAATTTTCATAAATTTTTAACAATTTTAATTTTTAAAAAGCGTTATTTTTATTTTTTTTTAATATCTGCGGTAAATTGTCACCTGATTGCTAAAGATGATATTTATTTCGCCATTATGGTTTGGTTACGTGCCTGGCCCTGGGATGCTGATGCTAATGTATATGCCAGCCTTGTATGTAGCCGGTCAGACGTCGCGCGCTCGGGATCCTCGGTGACGCGGCAGCGGCTTCAGCGCCAGCGCCAGCCGCCAGCCCGCCAGCGCCGGCAGCCAGCAGCAGCAGCCAACAGCGCCGCGTCAGCGCACCATGGGTGCAGCCAGCCAGCCAGCCAGCCAGCAGCCTTGTAGCCATGGCGCTGCTGCTGCTTTGCCTGCCTACTAATAACAATAATAATAATAATAATAATAATAATAATAATAACTAATAATAATAATAATAATAATAATAATAATAATAATGATAATAATAAAAATAAAAATAATAATAATAATAATAATAATAATAATAATAATAATGTGAAAAATTATTATGATTGACCAGTCCATTCTGATTGTTTATTTGCCGTTTAAATGATACAGGAACAAGGGAAATTCAGATGTTAAAATAAATCTATTAGACACAATATAGAAACTTAACAATTTATTTATTCCTTTAATGGAGTTAGTTTGCCGAAACATTTCAAAAACTCTGTAATAATAATAAAAAAAAGTATTTGCTTTATACCTTCTTTTCTCTAAAATGTACATAAAACTAACTATATGCTATCTACCTATATATATATATATATATATATATATAAATACATATATATATATAACTGCTCTTACAAACATATATATATAATATGTATATGTAACATGCTGCCAGTATGCTGCTCTTGCTGCTAACATATGAACCTTAATATGTATATATATATATAACCAACATAAACTAACAAAGCATATATGGGTTTATATATATGTAATAACAATAACAGCAACCAGCGCCTTAGCAGCATGCCAATAACCGCTCACCTATGCTCGCACCAGCCTTACCATAGTACAATAATAGCCAATAATAGCCAGCCAATATGCATATATGCTAACATATAATAGCAACAATATGTATGTAGCCATGTAATGTATATATATATATATATATATAATGTATATACAATAACCAGCCAATAGTAATATGCATAACCAACTACGCCCACTGCATACTAATAACCTTATATAACCAGCATGTATTATTGATGATGATGATGCATGTATTGTCTCATATGTAGTATATAACCAATAATAATAATACAATAATAGTATATATATCAGCATAACCAACAATAATAATATGTAATAATAATAATATATATATATATGGTATATACAGTAATACTTAATAGCATAATAATACTATATGAATTGTAATAATATTTATATATATATATATATATCGTTATTAATATTGGGGGGTTTTGTATGTGTCGGCTTGCGCCCTCCCTCGATGCCCAAATATTTACCACAATCTAAATGAGCTACAATTGTCTGTTTATTTTGAACCAATTTTGTTGGAAATCTCCAAACAGACTACGCCCTATATATATATATATATATATATGTATATATATAACTCAACTTAACTCCATATATATATAACATATATCTGCTATATCTTTATATATATATGTAATAACTGTATAACGCAGCCTTAACATATGTATAGCAATATATATATATAGCCATATATATAATAACATATATAATAACTTAATATAACTCTTTAACTTCTGCAATAACCAATAACCAATAACTGTAATAATATATATATATATATATATATATATATATATAATATATATATATATAAATAAATTTAAATAATAATAATAATAATAATAATAATAATAATAATAATAATAATAATAATAATAATAATAATAATAATAATAATAATAATAATAATAATAATAATAATCTAATAATCTAAACAGTACAATATAAGGCAACAATAATAATAATAATAATAATAATAATAATAATAATAATAATAATAATAATAATAATATTCTTTCTCTCACCTTATTTTAACTAAAGCAAGAAGTTTAAAATTGTCCACGTGGTTTTGTTCCTAATTTCAACTCAAAATATTTCAAAAGAAAAAACTTTAAAAAAGATATAGTTCTTCCATAAAATTTTAATTTACGGACTTGTGTTAGCGAAATGTACAGTAAATAAGCATATATGTTAATGATTTAAATTTAAAAATAAAAAGACACTAAGTGTAAAATATATATATATATATATATATATATATATATATATATATATATATATATATATATATATATATATATATATATGTATATATATATATGTAATTACTGCTGCTTATATATCGTCACTATATACAATATAATAACAAAAATAATAATAATAATAATAATAACTTCAACTCCAGGAAGGCATTTATCTTGCCTGTCAGTGATATTAATAGTCTCATCACTCCATCCGTCTCTATCTTCCGAGAGTCTCCACTCTTCTCCAGTTCCATGATGTTCGGGAGGTGTACTCTCCAGTACCTGTTCCAGCTGTCTCTCCACCTTCTTCTCCTTCCCCCTCGGTGCTGCTCCTGCCTCCCGGGCTCTCCCACTCCCAAGACCTTTTCGCCACTCTCTCCTCCCCATCCTCTCTAGATGTTCCAGCCACCTCAGTTGTGCCTTTTCTATCTTATTTCTCATCTCACACACCCTTGCTCTCTCTCGTATATGTTCATTTCTCACTCTATCTCTTCTGGTCTTTCCCAGCATTACTCTCAAAGGCCTCAACTCCGCTGCTTGTATTCTGCTTTCTGAATTGTGTTGGTCGTTCAGCTCTCCGTACCATACACCAATATCGTCAAAATATTCTCGAAACTGATTCCTTCTGCCTGCAGGAGCGCATTCTGATTCTTCAGCAAAGGAGAAACAGCTGCACTTCTTCCGTATTTTCTATCACCCTTTCGGCGATAGCTTCCCCAACTCACTCCCCTGTTTCGAACACACTTCCTAAATACTTAAAACTTTCTACCTCATTTCTTTTATGTTGCTGCCATCTGCCTGTTTTAAACCTTCTCTATCTCTCTCTCTATTTATTCTTATAAACATTCTTCTCCTTGTCATAAACAAAAAAACTTCGAAACACATATTTCACCTTTCCAGTCCCTCTGCCATCAATGTCTTCCTCCTTCACGCTCCAGAAAACAGCTATATCGTCGGCGTATGCCAGGTATAATAATAATAATAATAATTTATAATAATAATAATATTTTTATTCCATCCCGCTTTAAAATTATTTATAACCTTATCTAAATATGCGATGAACAACAGGGGCGATAACACTCCCCTGCTTCGCCCTGTTCTCACTTGAACCACTTATCATTTTCATGGCGGTCCCTCACCTTGCACCACACCTCATTGCAAAATACGATTGCATTGAGCATTCTCCCGTAACTCCATATTCTTCTTCTAGACATCTCACAAACTATCTAGGCACTGGATCAGGCCTTTTTGCAAATCACGAAATTACACTTCACTAACATTGAGTTATGTATATACAGTATATATATATATATATATATATATATAATATATATATATATACCTTATCTTTGCTATATATATATATATATAGTAATATGTATATATAATTATAATAATATACATATATATGTATGTATATATATATATATATATATGTATATATATGTAATATATGCATATATATCTTTCAATAATAACCCAGCAGCAGCAATAGCCCAGCCATATGCCAGCAATAATAATAACCTTAGCGCCTTCTTCTTTAATAACCTTAACAATGCGTACCTCTGTAATAGCAACCCAGCTTAACTAACTATACCATAATAATATATATATGTAACGCATATATATATATGTATATATATATGTATGCTATGCTATATATATATATATATATATGACATGTTTTATATATATTCGGTGTAGGTTGTTTGTAAATTAAATCCGAAGCCGATTTCTATTAAGATACTAGTCAAAACTGCCGATTACGATTCCGATTCCGATTCCGATTCGATTCTATATATATATATATATATATATATATATATATACTCTATATATATATATACTATAATATGTATGTATGCCCGCCTAACTATATATATATAATATATATGCATATATATATATATATAATATATATATATATATATATATATATAATATCCATATATATGTTTATATATATATAACCCAACCTAGCATAATAATAATAATATACTTAATAATAATAATAGCCAATATATACGCTTAATATATATATATATATATATATATATGTAACTATAGCATAACAACTATTAAAAGACCGAAGTTTATTGTCTCGAGGAAAGGCATCCCGAACTCCACTGCATTTCTTCCATTCTTTTCCTTTTCCAGCATGTCGAATAATTTCCATTCTAAACTTTTTGATTTAGAAGGAATAGATCCTTCATTGCTGGTTGATGGGTAACTGCAAGCCATGATTATCACTAGTGGATCGACAAAAAATAACTTTTTTTCATCGCTGACCAAATTACACTTTTCGGAATGCATTTTTGACCCTGAATCCAAATCTGACTTCAGTTTTTCTCTATCACATATAAAGTTTTTGAAATAAAGATAAAATTTTTATTTATTTATTTATTTTTTTTGAAAATGTATGGTTTTAAATATTCAAAATTCGCGCAAAGAATTTATTTCCATGAACTTATTATACGTTATACACTCATATTTCAAAAACTAATAGAATTTGTATAAAGAATATAAATAAACTTATTGCATAATTAAAATTTATTAGACAAAAAGCCTTAAAAGCGTTGATTTTGTGATTTTCTTTAATAAGTTTGGTCTGGATTTTTACGATATAGCATCTACCAATGGTCAGCCATCATGCTTTCGTTCCAAAATCCTTGATATCGAGTTTCCATAGTCTTACGGTCCTAATTGAAGTGCTCCCCTTGCTCGTCACTTACTTCACCAAGATCATTGGGAAAAAGTTTAGATGGAATGAAGGAAATTCATTTTCAAAGACATGCGCGACGATCCATTTCTTTATAAGCATCAAGAAGGTTCTCAATACCACTTTTATATTCAGAAGACTTGTTATTTCCAAGAAAGTTTTTGCATATCCATTTGAAAGAAAACCACTCTTTCAATTCAAGAGGACCGAGAGCCTTTTCAAAATCTATGTCTTTTAAAACCTCGCTGATTTGTGGTCCAACAAAAATTCCTTCCTTTAATTTTGCTGTACTAACTTTCGGAAATTTCTGGGAAAAGTATCTGAACCCCTCTGAATTCACTTTCCCCATTGCTTTAACAAAATTCTTCATTAAACCAAGTTTAATGTGGAGTGGTGGTAGAAAGATTTTTTGGGGATCAACCAAGGGAACAGACTGGACACTGCTTGTTCTTGGGACATATGCAATCCTTAGAGACCAATCACGTTTAACATAGTGTTCATTAGTAGCACGATTGTCCCAGAGCAAAGAAAGTAACAATATTTTGTAAATCCAGCTTGCATTCCCATTAATATGCCTATAACTTTCAGATCTCCGCAGTGATTTCATTGATGATTGTGACATTTGGCTGCTTTAAGCAATATATCCATATTGTCATATGTCTCTTTGAGATGGACCGAATGGGCTATGGGCATAGATGGCTTTACATTACCATTATGCAAAAGAACTGCTTTCAGGTTTCTTTGAGATGAATCTATAAAGAGACGCCACTCAGATGCTATATGCGTCGGAGACAAATCAAAGAATAATCCATCTATATCGTGGCAATAACAAAGAGGACCATCTACTGTAAAGTATGCTGCAAAAGTTAAATTCCTCTTTCGGTAGTAACTTATGCGACCATTTTTCCTCAAATCAAATTCTGTCTCCTTTAGTCTTGAGTCGAGAAGTTGTGCCTTCTCTTTTGAAAGAGATAAGTCTCTAACAAGATCATTCAACTGTTCTTGAGAAAATAGATTTGTCTCAAAATGGCTTTCTTCTAACGTGTAATCTGGATCTATCGACTGTTCGAGAATGCCACCAACTGCTCCTTCTTCATCATCCATCGCATCTGCAATAGAAGCTAGCCCATCATCAAGGGGGATTGGAATGGGCAGTGATTCATTATGTTGGACTGGTTTACGTGCCGACCAGGTTTGGATATACAATATGGTGTTTGTTTTGCAGAAATCACTTGTAGATTACACTACAAAAATAACAGTCTTCATGAGGATCTCTTGGTTCCCTCCATATCATGGATATAGCAAACGGCATTGAAGCTTTCTTTTTATTTAACCAATCGCGTAATCCGTTTGAACAAGATGAACAAATCTGATGAGGCGCCCATGCTTTATCTTGGTCACCTAAAAGACAACCAAAATACATATTGTATATTTCCTTAAGGTCTCTTGTAATTGTTCTTTGTTGTGTTGCTGTTGACTGGATAAATTTGGTGATGAGGCATATTTGATCGAAATTCAAAGATAATCAAAAGGACAACACAGCTTTTCGGCCACAGAGAAGACAAAATATTAGCTTAAGAGTAAAGACCATTCCCATGGCGCCAAAAGTCTGAAAATGCACGTGATGATGTTGCGCCCGAGACATGGGCATACGATGACAAAAGTAACAATATGTTGCTAAATAATTAAAACTGTAAATAAATAAATTCTAAATAAAATGTTGAAAAACTAACACGTTTCTTTATATGAAATAGGATAATCCTGTAAAATTATGAAAATGTCTTCATCATAAAAACCCTACCTGCTACAGCAGCAAATCTGAGACCAAATGTTAAAATCAACATCAATAATGCTTTTAGAAAAAGTAAACACAGCAATAGCAGTGATAGTTGGATTGTTCAAGTTAGTGTTACATTTTATTATAGGCCATAACAATGTTGGTCCAAAATTGTTATTGAATTTAAGTTTTTAATATCTTAGAATATATTTTTAAATAATAAATCTGGGAATTTGAAATGGAAGCTTATGAGGATATATATATATATGTATAACTAGTTCAGTAGTTCTATGTATAACTTAGCTTTATAATATATATGTAATAATAATATTAATAATAATAATAATCTTCTGCTCAACCAACTAATAATAGTATATGCTGTAACTAATAATATATAAAGAAATACGCTGGTATATAAAAATGTTTTACCTACTAACATATAATAATACTATATATTCCATTTATTTTAGTTCATTCTCTCCTATTATAATCTTAAATCTATATAACTTATATATATATATATATATATATATATATATATATATATATATATATATATATACTATACTTTGTATCACAGCATGCATGGCAACATAACCAGCAGCCAGCCAGCCAGTAACAACCAGCCAGCCCCATATATATGTATACATATGCGCCCAGCATATCAACATCATATGTATATATTATATATATTTACAATTTACATGTACAAAAGAAAATTAAGAAGTATTTAAAAGTTTAAAACAGATTTCAGTTCGGGAAATTATTAAAGGTTTTCTCATTCAAATAAAGTACAGAAGAAAGTCTGAACAAAAAAAAACTGACTAACCAAATTTCAAAGTTTTATTTTACTCTAATTCCTTTAGCTTGCACCTGGTAGATTTCGTCAATTTAATCTAGAATGTGTGCCTAAGGTGAAAGTGGATAAGACAGTACTGTGGCGCGTGTATGCCAGGGTGATATTTTGACAGAACAGGCAATTTTCGATAGCGTTAATAGCCTATCCGCCTAAAATCTTGACTCTTTCAAAACAGTGCGCAAATTGTTTAATAATATACTTGTACAACAAAATATTAATTTCATAATATATTAATTACATAATGTATATTCAATAGCTCCAATTATTACAAGCCTACAAGGCAAATATATCCCTGCTCACTAACGAGTATATAATTGTCAAAACATATTACATAACATGACTAACGAAACATTGCCAAATGACTGCCTCATCGTGACTTTCTGAAAATCTTAATATGATATCTTAAGCTCTACGTAAAGATGCGCCGTTCAATCAGTTTTCTTTAATTAAATAGAAATTAAAGACCTAAATTGAAATTAAAAATCAATATGGAAGACTTCAAAATATGTCTTTGATATATCATAAAGATCGAATAAAAGTATTTTCAGATTGTATACAAAGAATCGGTCAAAGAATCGGTACAATTTTGCCGATTCGGATTCCTTTCCGATTTCTGAAAAACAACCGATTCTTTCGATTCCGATGCCGATTCCGATTAATCGTCCCATCACTAATATATATATATATATATAAATGCTATATATCTTTTCTTTTTTTAAATGTAAATATAGATTTTTATTTCTCTTTATAATAACGCTGCTAACGCGCTCATATCTTTCTTTGCTGCTCTTTCAATAACCTTGTATATATATATATATATATATATATTATAAGGAAATGATTCTTGTAATTTATTAAGGACGTTTCGGGCTGTACATTTCATTCATTTTAACATGAATAAAAAATGAAAATAAATTTTTTAAATATTACTTTTGACACGTTTATTATGTTCTTTTTTTCTTATACTCGAATATATATATATATATATATATATATATATATGTATTTAACAATATATATGTATATATAGTAGCAATAATAATATATATCTATATCCTTATGTATATATATATATATATATATAAATATATATATATATATGTTATATATATATATATATATAATATATATATATATATATATATATATATTATATATATATAATATATAATAATAATAATAATACTGCTGTAATATAATATAATACTAATAATATGTAATAACCAACTTAGCATATAACTGTATATCTTCTTGCTCTTCTTCTATGCTCTAATATGTATATGGGGTATAGCATATATAGGAAATTATTGTATATGTATATGTATATGCTTAATAGCCAACCAATAATATATGCTAACAGTAATAGTAATAATAGCATATATGTAGCAACCAACATGTAGCAGCATAGCACCCTCCCAACTTCTATGTATATAAATAATAATAATATATGTAATAATATATAGTAATAATAACAATATATATCCAATAATAATAATAATAATAATATCATATATAGCATATATTTCCTATAGCTGTATAATATATAGTAATAATATGTATATAATTTGTAGCCAGTATTAGTCAAGCGAGGTACAACATGTAATATATAATATATGTAACTCAATAATAATATGCTAATATATATATGTAATAATATAATATGTAATATAGTATATAATATTTACTAACAACCAGCAATAACTGTATATAATAATATATGTATTAACTAATAATAATAACCTTTCAATAATAATAATATAACAATATATATATATGTTTATATAGTATATATATATAATATATATATATATATATATATATATGTAATAACCAACGCAATAACTTCTTAACTCAACTCTTTCTTTACTGCCAGCCAACATGTAGCATATGTATATACCAACCCAGCCATATGCTATCTCGCTCTTGCTGTATAGCAATACGTGTATTTGTGTATATATATGTATATATATATATATATATATATATATATATATATATATATATATTTATTAACACATACCTTTTTTATTTACATATATATTATATGTATAACCATATATATATATATATATATCTTCCCTTTAGCTAGTCGACATCAGGTGGATTAGTGAATAATGAGGCCGATATGCATGATACACAGCATTTGAAAACGTGTTTATCAAATAAAGTTGGAAAAAAATAGATGAAAGTAGTTTGTTCCAGATTTTACCATAGCATTGAGCATAGCGGTTAAGTTTGGAGTTAGATAGTTGGACGGAGTAAGGTGAGAGACTTTATGGATATGGATGAGTCGCTCGACATCTCCTCAAAAGAAGACACGTTAAGATAGTTCATAAGAGTAGTAGTGAGTAGTAGTAGTAGTAGTAGTAGTAGTAGTAGTAGTAGTAGTAGTAGTAGTAATAGTAGTAGTAATACTGATTGATATTAAATAGTGAGTAGTATATTTCCCTTTAATAATATGTATTTTCCATTTTCTTTTCAAACCGCCCCCTGCTATTTGATGCATTCTTCATACAAAGGCGAACAAAGCCTTATACAGAATAAGCATCTGGGTGGTGAAAAGTTCAGAAGTAATGTATATATATATATATATATATATATATATATATTAATATATATATATATATATATATATATATATATATATCCTTTACTATATGCTATATATATATATATATGTATATATATATATATATGCTGTAGCCAACTTGTGTAACTTTATACACATATATACATAAACATACATATGTATAACTAATAAAATATGTATATATATTTAATATATATATTCTTCTTCTTCTTAATATATATATATATGTATATATTTATATGTATATTAATATAATATCTATAATAATAATAATAATATAATAACTATATAATATATAATAATAATAATAATATATATAATATAATAATAATATATCTAACATATCTATATATATATATGTTATATATATAATTTATGTAATAACTGTATTATATGCTGTAATATAACTAACTTATATATATATATATATGTATATATATAATGTATGTATTAGCCAGCCAGCCAGCCAGCCACATATGCCTGCATACGTATGGCACCAACCAACTGTATAATAATAGTAATAGCCAATATAATAATATATAATAATAATAATAATAATAATAATATACAAATAATAATATATAACAATATGTATATGTATAGCCAGCCAGCCAATAATAGCCAAGTAGCAATAATATAATGTATAGCATATGTACTCTTTTAATAACCAATATAATAATACTATAATAATAATATGTATGTATGTATATATATATATATATATATATATGCTGCTAACATCTTACTTGCTGCTGCTATGCTGCTGACTATATATATATATATATATATATAACCCATATAATATATAACCTATATGACATTTCAGAAATAATAACCCATATATATATAACATTATATATATAATAATATATATATATATATATATATTTTTAAATAATTGCTAGATTGGATGTGGAACCACCCAAAATTTTCAGATCGTGTTTTATCTGAAGATTGGAGTTTTCTTATTGTTCTACATCTGAAGAGGTTTTGTTTAATCTGTGGACAATTAGTCGTTTCTGAATGTAGTTTTCTGGTATAAAAATGTGAGTGTCTTCTGTACGATGGTTTCTTTTTAGGAAGATAAGAGATTATGCTATGAATGTTTGGTAGTATTAGACCTGCTAAAGATGAGACTATCTTAATGTGTGATGTAGTGGATGTAGTGACATGGGTAGTAGTGTTTTCAAGTTTCAAATGCGTTGAAAATTTTATGTAGAGTTTAGGAATTTATTATTAACTATTCGTTTGAAATTTTGTAAATATGTATTTTACTCGTGATTGACGTAATTTTCGTAATTGGTGTCAAGCTGTGACAGCGTAATTTATGGTTGAATGAATAAATTAATTAATTATTTATAGTTGTAAGTTAGTGTGTTTTTACAATGATTTAGTTAAGTTTCTCTGTTCAGAGTTGCAGATAATCTTCAATTTTTTTATTTGAGGTTCCAATAATTTTCTAGGGATTGCGCGTAAAAGTTCCATGAATATCATAAATACTAAATATTATTATTATGTTATATATATTATTACATGTTTTTAGCACTGGAGTATATTTGTCTATGTAATAGTGTGATTGATGTTTGCCTATTGCCAAAAAATTATTTTGCTAATAATTCTGTTAAAAAATCCTTTTGGAGGTTTCCATATATATCTATTGTTGTGAAACTTTTCCGTAACAATTATGTCGCATAGGTGTTTATGTCAAGGTATCAGGGAAACTCATACACAAATATTCGATTACAAAAACAATTCATCGACATGTAAAATTTATCATAAATTTGCTTAGGTTATGTTAGGTTAGGTTAGATTAGGTTAGATTAGTTAATGATAGGTTAGGTAAGTTAGGTTAGGTATAGTTGGGTTAGATTAATTAGGTTAGGTTAAGTTAAGTTAGGTTACATTGAGATATATATATATATATATATATATATATATATATGGGAAGATGTAATATAATATATGTATGTATAGCCCATATATATATAGCCAATAATATTTAACAACAATAATATATAGCAGCAACTAGCTCCAGCATAACCAATACAACAATAACCAGCATAATATAACCCAGTGTATGTATATACCAGTAATATATATCTTTTTAAAAGAATATCTCGTACATTCATATATATATGTATATAATATATATGTATGTAATAATAATAACTAGCTGTATGCTTCTTCTTCAACTGCTGTAATAATAAGATATATATATATATATAATATATATCACCAAATATATATATATGGGAAGTCGTTACAGAAAACAATAAGACCTATAAGGAAGGTAATAATTAAATTATAAAAACAAAAACCAGACTTCATAAAAATAGTATCAGATTTCCTTCCAACATAATTGAAGTGTTTATTACCTGAAAATTTTTATACCATCTCTTATTTTTCTACTTATATATATATATGTATATATGTATATATAATATGTAATAATATTAATATATATATATATATATATATAATATATATATATAATAATAATAACCTTAGCAAGTATTGCCTCTTTCCAATAATATTATTCTAATAATATATGTATATATGTATGTATAATAATAACAACAATAACCTTCTTTCGTATATATATGTAGCATATGTATCTTTTGATAAAGCTTCTTTAACTCTTTATAACAACATATGTAAAAAATATGTAATAAGTAAAATAAATTTAATTGAAATATATTGATATAATCATATTAAAATTAGTTTATCAACATGTATATACTAATAATAATAACCTTAATAATATAATATATATAATAACTATAATCATATGAGGTATATATATATAATAATATATGCATATACAAACATAGCAATAACATATATATAACTATATATATAGCATAATATAATATAATATATATGCTAACAAGATGTTGTAAAAAACTATATCGTAAGCGTCATATAATAACTCATATATGTATATAATAATAATATATATACATATATATGTATATATAAGTAATATAACATATATATATGTATATATACTCAACAATAACAATAATATATATATATGTATATATTACCAAAATATGTTAATAACTTAATAATAATAGATTTTAGTCTATATATATTCATATTGCTTATATACATAGATTTATATATATACTATATATATTAACTAATAATATGTAATAATAATAACCAACTTAACAATAACCAGCCAGTAACCCAACAACCAGCACCACTGTATTGTATATATTGCTTAACAGCAATCTGATAATAGGTTCATTTAAGTAATAATCATCAATATCAATATTAAACTTCTTGTGTCAAGATGATAAAGAGGTAAATGCAGAAATTTATAACTAATAATATATGTATATTTTAATGATTAGAAGAAGTAATAAATTAATAAGAAGCAACATAGCTATACCTTCTTACTGTAGCTCTTTATTCCATGGTTACGTGTATGTATATGTAGTAATAACAATATCTATGTATATATAATAATAATAGCACTATCTAATAACCAACAATAACCTTAACTATATAACATGTATATATATATATATATGCGATTATATATATATATATATGTATATATATATATATAATATATATATATATATCTGTATAACAATATAATAAGGTACACCAATAATAACATATAATAATAATAATATTATGTATACACAGTAATAACTATATAATAATAATAACCATATATATATATATATAACATATATATATATGTAGCAATAGCCAAGCGCTCAGCTGCTGTATAGCCTTATGTATGCGCGCAACAATAGCCAACGTATGTATGTATATATGCTGCAGCATAACCAGCAATAGCCAATAACAGCTTAGCCAACATGTATAACATCGCTCTTTCTTTCTGTAATATATGTATAGCCAACAATAACCAATAATAATGGCCAGCGCGCCAGCAACAGTAGCCAGCCAGTAGCCAGCCCGGCGCCAGTATATCATATATATAACCAACAGCAATAACCAACCAATAACATATGTAGTATTAATATCTTTGCTGCTCTTTGCCTCAACTGCTATGCTGCTGCTCTTTATATATATGGGATAGTAAGTTTGGCAGCTAGGCGAGAAGAAAGGTTCATAATAGGGGTGAATGGTGGATTATGTGAAAGGGTATGGTTGTGGCCCACTTGGGCCAAGGAATGAACAATACATTGATGATATGCCATAAATGAGGGTTCGTTGCAGTCCAGTGAAGCTCTAGGGTGGATTTTTTCTGACTTCGGCGAGTTCTCACTTAAATGTATAAAGGGGCAGTAAGACTTTCTTTTCGAATTGCGCCATACAACTTCTTTTCTGTTTCCGGTGCATGAGACCCACCTTACCCCCAGTCAAAAGGAAAATAAGGTGAGTGATGATATATATATATATATATATATATATATATATATTGCTGATATATATTATATATATATATGTATGAAATATAACTATGTATGTATATATATGCAATAATATGTATATATATATGTACGTATGTATATGTATAACCAATATTAACAAATCGTAACATTAACAATAATATTAAAGACAATAGTAGCTAATAGCACAATCCTAGTAATACACAAATATAGCATATATATTAATAATAGCATATGTTATATATATGTATGTAATAATATATATGTATATATATATGTATATGCTCTTGCCCAGCCATTATGCGCGCTGCTGCATAACGCTATAGTAGCCGCTAACGCTACGCTCTTTGATCTATGATATGTAGATACAATATATATATATATATATATATAAGAATCTGCTCAAAATTATTACACCACTTAGGAAATATGACGTCATATTTGTAAGTACGTTCAAATCAGTGTTTGCCACCAAACAGGTGAAATACGGCCTAGTAGTACGGAATCAAGTGTTAGAGTGCGACTTGGCGTGAAGTTAGTTTAGTCCATGTTGACTTATTCGTTCATTACTTTGACCATTGTATTGTAGGAATTGTACCTCATACTGCGTAAGCAGCTCTACACCCTATACATTCTACAACATCAATATGTCACGCCATTTCACGAGAGATGAATGCTTTAGAGAATCCAACTCGTTTAAGGAAGGTCATGGTATAAGGTATGTATCGAATGAGCTGAGTGTGCTTGATAACACGATCAGTAAGGTATTTAGCCGTTTCAATGTAGACCACA
>JABUQX010027089.1:35000-72007 GCA_015478945.1 Trachelipus rathkii
AATAAAAGGCTCTTCTAAAATTAGGCCCTTTAAATCATATTACATATAATTAGTTAACAATAATATTTTTTATTGTTGTTATTTTTTTTACATTTCCTATCCAAATTTTCGAGGATTCCAAAAAAATGTATTCCTTTTCCCTGTGTCTATTGTAGTTTTTGAGATATAATTTTTTTTTTATTTTTTTATTTTTTTTTTTTTTTACCAATTTCCGCACTAAATTGGACAGCATTCCAGCAATGTATTTCTTTTCCTGGTAGCTGTTGTAGTTTTTGAGATATGGATTTGTGGCTCGTTTCTAGAGGTTCTGACCATAATATATAATATTATATATATTATATATATATATATATCAATATATATATAATATACTCCTAAGTATATTAATAATAGTCTCACTATAATCTGCTATCTTATATACGTATATATATATATATATATTATATTATATATAGTATTATATATATATTATATACTATATATATATATATATAATCTAACTTCTTAATCTCTAACAACTCCCAGGAAGGGCTTCGCCCCTGTCAGTTGGTCAAGATTTTTCTTCTTTCTGGCCCGAAACTTCTTAACCTTAGAGCACCTCTAGAGGACGTAGGTTCTCGGCGCAATGGCTTCGAAACGCCAGTCCTCGAGTTAAACAACTTCTCAGGTTAGGGTTGCGCCCTTCAGTAAAACTAGCATCTTTCCATTGAGTCCTCAAAACTCGTGTCTCCCACGAGCTCTCCAAAGATCCTCTTTCTAGGCCATAAGATTCCAACGCTTGGGTCCGGGTTAATAAAAGCAAAGAAAGGGACCGGCGTTTGCTTAGCCTGTCGCCCTATGACCATTGCGAAGAAAATTCTTCATAATCCCTGACTGGCGCCGTAACATCCATCCATTATCGAGCATAAATCATCTAAGTAGCTCCAATTATTTGTAATCCCAAATCATAACTAAACATTATTATTATAATTTAAAAGAATTATTTCTAAAATTTTATCGCTTCACACCTATTTTAGTGAAATCATATTATCTTTATTAAAAATTAGATTGGAAGACCTGGATGAAAATTTTGGTTGCTCTCTTAAGTTTTTTTAAATATTAGAATTTCCTACATAATTTTTAATTTTCCAAATTTTAATTTTTTAATCTTCCATTCAATAAATAAACTTAAATATATTCTTAAGTTTTATAAATTTCTCCGCTACTTCTAGACAGTAATTCGGCTTCAATTCATGCGTCAATATAAAATATGCTTTCCTTAGAGGTAAAACTATTTGAGGCTTTCTTAGTAGCTCTTTTGAGTTTTTCGGTCCTCATCAAAGTCTGATTTCCAATCCTTCTCTTGCTCTTCTCAGTTTCTTCCTTCCCAGCGTGTTTTCTATAGTATATAGTATATATATATATATATTATATATATATATATATATATATATATATATATATATAATATATATATTTTATATATATAATATATTATATATTATATACTTATATATATATTATATATATATATATATATATATATATATATATATATATCAGTGGCGTAGTTAAGGGATAGGTTGGGTAGGCATTGCCTATCTTATTTTAAGAACAAATTAATAATTAAGAAAAACAAATAAAAAATAAGAGATATAAAAAATGTTAATATTATAAGAAACCATAAGAAAACTAATCTACAAAATCTTAAAGAAATATAAAACCAAAAATGAGCTCTTTATGCTTTGCCTCCCTATCCACTGGTTAACTTGCATTAGCACATCGGCGTAGCTGGAATAGAAATAAATCCTATCCCGTCAATGTTATAAAGAGAGGCAAGCTTAATTTGTAATTTTGAGAATGGTCAAATAGTTTTCTTTTTAATTTCTATATAATTTCATTATTATATTATATATATATATATACTACTATATCCTATATATATAATTCCCTAATACTCAATAATATATGGACCTGACTTACTATACTATATATATACCTTATATTAATTATATTACGTATATTATTATTATATTACTATAGCAAAGTTTTACCTAATAATATGGTAAACTTTGTTTCACGGTAACTTAATAATATGGTTAAATATTTTATATTTATATTATATATTATATATATATATATATATTAATATATATATATATATATATATAGTAATATATATCATTATTCTGCAATATAATTTTTCATTTATATACTTCAGATATTACCACCTTAAAATTCAGACAAATATACTAACTATCATTATTGTTTCAGAGAATAGTATTGTTGATCTTTATTTACATATTAGTTTTCATATATGTTGTTGTGCTTAGTTTATACATTTGAGATATTAGCACACTAGATTCTGACATACCTAGATTTTGACCTACCGATATTAGACGATCATTGAATTATTGATGTTGAAAGAGTTGGATCGTTCCAATTGTCCAAATTAACACAGATCAGATCAATATCTGTTCCAGGTGTGTTTAAAAATTTATTCTTAAAAAAAAAACTATTAATCTGTTTATATGTGTCACAAATTACCTGTTCAATTAATCGCATCATTAATCGTAATTTAATATAAAAGGAGGTAAATTTCATACTAATACTTAGCTATAGTTTCCAGAGATCGTAATAGTGTCTGGTGTGGAAGTTACACAATTCTGTCATCACTTATTTAAGAAAGAAAAAAAGCCCCACTCGAAAAGCTGTGTCTTTAAAGGTTAGTAAAATGTTTTAAGTATAATTTCATAAAGCAATAATTTAGAATAATATAGTAACTTTAACTTTTTCCAGTAATATGATTTAAAAGGCCTGTTATTTAGGAGGGACCTTGTTATTGGTTTCTCGTTAACTAAATGAACTTTCTATGTAAATTTTGTTTTGTTTTTTTCACTAAAGAATACCCAAAGGTATACCGCCCCCTCAGATTGGGCAGGAGTCGGGTCTCTCGGAGCCTTCCGGGGCCGGTACGGGGTAGGACTATTCCCCCCCTCCAGGGAGGGTCTCCGGAACCCCCGCTCTATGTGGTATTTGGGGTGTCGCGGGGGTTCCTCCGCCCCTCCCCTACGGGGTTATGGAAACATCCCCCCTATGTTCCCCGTCGGGTCGAGCCCCCTAGTGTGCCGTATAAAGCATTTTCCTATGTGGAAATTTCACCAGGATTCCAAAAATGTATTCCCTTTTCCGTAGCTATTGTAGTTTTGAGATAATATAATATATTATATATATATATATATATATATATATATATATATATATAGTATATAGTAGTATAATATATATATATTATATATATTATTTTTTTTTTTGACATTTTTCCGCACTAAAATTGGACCGCATTCCAACCAATGTATTCCGTTTTTACTTGTAGCATTAATGTTTTAGATACATATGAAGGGATATACTAAACGCTGGCTAATATATTAAATATATATATATAATATATAACATATATATATAATATATATATAATATATATATATTTTATACTAAATACATATTATATATATATATATTTACTACAATATAATACTATATATATATATATAGTTCTATATTATATATAAATCATATATATATATACTTATATATATATATATATTAATATATATATATATTTATAATATATATATATGATATATAGTATATATATATTATACAGTATATACTATTATTATATATATATATATATATTATATATAATATATTTATCAATGCTTAAAATTTGGGGATTCTGTTTTCACAATATGTTCGCTGAAATGTGGTATTCGCATGAGATTGCTTTAAGTTCTGTCATTATATATACATATATATATAATATAGTAATATTATAGTATATACTATTTATATATCACTTATATGTATTATATATATATATACTATATATATATATTATTATATATTATATTATATATATATCATATATATAATATATAGTATATATTATGATATATATATAATATATATATATATATATCGCCTTAAAACAAAGAACTATTGCGGGAAAGTAAAGAGAACTTGCCTCTTCTGGGATCAAACCACCTCATGTTGCGACTGAAAACGATATACTCGACGTTCTACCACTGAGCCATCCTCTAACCCAAAAAAATTAGATTCAGGAATAGCTTTAAGCGAACGAGCTCCCGTCAAGGCGATATCACCAGGTTTTCACACTGTCCTTCCCTCGTTCGTAAGATTTAATAACTATAAATACTGCATTCACCGCAATTTAATATTTTACCGCTAAACAAAGAACTAGCGGGAAAGTAGAAGAAAATTTCCTCCTCTGGGATCGAACCACCGCATGTTGCGACTGAGAACGATAATATCATTTGTCGTGATTAGCATGACTTCAGGAGACACTTTTGGGGAACGATATAGGTTGTCGCTTTTAAATAATAGGAACCGAAGCAAAAATCCTCCTGTCATATATGTTAACTCATTTCCTAAAAGGAATCGCTATAGGTCTTATATCACGTTATATTATATCATATATATATATAGTATTATATATATATATATAGTACTATATAATACTATATAGTATATATATATATATATAATTAGGCTCAATTCTTAGGATCTTTCACCGAAAAGGTATATTTATTAAAATTTTGTATTTTTTCCCACTTTTAGAAGTTTTTTTTTTTAACCTATAAGCATAAAGATAAAGTTGCAGTCCGCTTCAAAGGGTTGTAAATATGAGAAGCTAATATTAAAGAAATATTTAAAGTTTAAACTTTATGTAATAGTAACGTGAATCAACATAACCTTAATCGTATCATAACCTCACTTAATGTAATTTGTTTTTTATATTTATAGTTTATTTCACTTGCATTTTTAAAAAAAAAAAAAAAACACGTATTCTGCGCATGGAGCGCTTTGTATGAGATTTGTTCGATTAGATGCTCAGCATAGAGAAATAAAATAAAAATACCGAAAGTTTTATTCTCTTCACCCCCCCCACTAAACTATTTACAGGAGAACAGACTACCGAATGTTCATGATATACGTATATATATATATATCATATATTATAGATATAACATATAGTATATTATCTAATAATATTATTATATTACTAGTATATATTATATATATACTATCATATATATATATATATATATAATATTTATAATGTTTATATAATATTAGTAACATATACCGAGATAGTATTTATATATATTATCTGTTACGATCGAATATTAATTCAATATAAGTATTATATTATTATATATATATATATATATATATATATATATATATATTATATTTATATTTATTATTTTATATATATATATAACCTATATGTCGGTATATATATAAAATATATATATATACTATATGATTATATATATAAGATTACTATTATATATCTATACTTATAGTTATATATATATATAGTTATATATATATATAATATATATTATATATTTATGTATTTTGGTTATCAAGATGCAGATATAAAATTGGATTTCATTATATATATAAATTAATAGATAATATAAACATAAGTATATATATATATATATAATATAGGTATTATATAGTAGTATAGAATATACTATATATTCACACTATGTATATTATATATACTATATATATATATCTTATAAGTTAAGAAAATTAAATATACTTTTACACCTGATATCAATCGTAAATTTAAATTAAAAAAAAATTGAAAGTTACACTTGACAAAATAAGATAAGAATTTGATATATGCTGGCCATCGGCCATCGATCAGCTAAGCTTTGATCTTTCTTATACTTCTAATTGTGAAACACACACACACACACACACACACACACACACACACACACACACACACCTACACACACACACACACACACACACACACACACACACACACCACTACACACACATATACGAACACACACTCACCTATACACACAAACACACAAACACAAAGACGTTTTTAATGCCTCGAAACTTAATTGTTACATATTTTTAAATCGACAAAATTTATCTAGGTATTCTTGGAGTTTTCTCTTTCCTTTTCACATTCTATATATCAAAAAAATGTTATCTAAGACTTCAGGACTTCTGATGTTTCTTACTTAAGAATTTCTTTACACCACAGTAGTTGCTTTCAGCTTATAGGAACATCGTTCGCATGGTTGTTGCATTTAGTTAATTAACCCACATAACTATTCTCGAAACAGTCGAGCTCAACAATTTCCCAATCGTTATTGAATATCTCATTTTAGTTGAGTTTCTGTAGGCAAATATGACTTAAAATGTGAAGAATTTAAAATTACTAACGTTTTTGTACCACATTATGAAGCAAAGTGACGACATCAGAACAATGACGTCACTCATTATCATAATCACTCATTATCAAGAAACGACTGTAAATTATTATAGCTTCGGAGAGTAACCTTGGAGTGGCTTGCCTACCTCCTTGTTTACAAATATGAACGTTTGCTTGGAGAACCATTTTGTAATAAAAATATTTATATTTCGCAATTCGTTTCATGTTATAACATCAGGTATAATATTTTGAGAAATTATTAATCCATAATTTCATTAAGTACGAACAAATACAACTTATATCTGTAAAATGGCATTATATACAATTAGTAAAGTTATCTGAAGTCTTTAAACAAGATCTCATCTTTTCTCATCTTTTCAAAAAACTTATCTTTTCAAATAGCTCATGATCTTTTTTTTTCATCCAATATTCTTGCCCTAAACCTGACAGCTGTGCTCAATCTCACACAAATACTACAACAATAAGTTTTTACACTTTCCTTACTCTTATTATATCATATTTTCCATATATAGTAATATATATATATAGTATTTTATATACTCCTTATATATATATCTATAATATATATATATAATAATATAATATATATATATATATATATATATATATATATATATATATACTAATAGTGCAATTAGAAACATGTATCGGTTCGAACTTCCTGCGGAGAAACTTTCTTTACTTTCCCGTAATGTCTTTATTTGCCATGATTCATATTATATTTATATTAATATATTATACTATATATATTATATATATAAATATATACTATATATATATTTTATAATATATTATAATATTATCTATATTTATATATATATATTCTAACTATATATATATAATATTATAAGTTTTTCATTCTATACTATATATATATATACTATATATATATATATATATATATTATATATATATATATATATTCATAATATATATATAAAAATTATATATATATATATATATATATATTTATATATATTATATATATATATATATATATATATATATATATATATATATATATATATAATTTCTACAATGAATTCCAATCATACAATATAAAAAAGAAATAATAAAAAAAAAACAATAAAGCAGCAGCTATTCAAACAATAAAAATCAAATAATCGATAAAATTCCTTTCATTAGAAAGTCATTGAAAGCTTCGAACAAAACAAGGATCGTAAATTAATATTCCCGATAGTTTTTTATAATAACAATTACAATTGAATATTGTATTCAGTGTAAATAAATGTCTTTTGTATCAATAAATATACAGATAGGCAGACAAATAAATGCACGAGCGCGAGCACACACACACCCGTATATATATAATATATATAGGTATATATATTATAATATTATATATATATATATATATATATATATATAAATTATATATATATATATATAATATATATATATATATATATATATATAATATAAGATATATATATATATATATATATATATTATATATATTATTTTTAAATATATATATATATTATATATATATATATATAATATTATATATATATATACTATTATATATATATTATATTATATATATAATATATATATATATATTAGGTATGCCCGATATCTAAAAAAATATCGATAAATCGATATATCGTATTTTAAAAAAAATTCATATCGCCTTCGATATTATCGCCAGAAAAATATCGATATTCGACTATATCCGATATTTCGATATGTTAGTACCGATTTATAATTTGATATTATTATAATCCTAATATATATATATATATATATACTTATATATATATATTATATATATATATATTATATATATAATATATAATAATATATAATATATATATATATACTATTATATATATATATATATATATATATATATATCCTCCAGATTAGGCGACGCACATAGTTAAAAAAAACTATAGCTACACTAACATGAATACATTTTTTTGGAATCAGGGGGGGGGCACAAAATTTTTAGTTTATGAAAAAAGTACAAAATAATTAAAACATAAAATTAAAAAATAAAATAAATAACAAAGTTTAGGGATGTACGATGTTTTTTATTACAAACCGGCAGAAAATGATTTGTTTTAACAGATTCTATTTGCTTGCGTTAAACAATGAGCCAGTTGTTAGTATTTCACAGTATTACGTTTTAATACTAACATACTATATATATTATATATATATTATATATATAGTATATATATATATATATTATATATTAATATATAGTATATATATATATTATACTAATAATATATATATATATATATATATATATATTATATTATATATATATATATATTATATAGTATATATATATATCACCAATCTCCCGTTCCGTGTGGCCGTTAAGTAACTTTATCCATATTATATATATTATACTATATATATACTACTCCACTATACCCCCATATAACCTACTATATACCTATTAGTATACTCATATATATATATACATCTATCTATATAATATATACTATATATATACTATATATATATTCTCAATATATATATATACTATATATATATATATACTTATTTATATATATTTATATTATATATATACTTATATATATATATATTATATATAATATATTATATACTATATTATATATATATATACTATATATATATTATATATATATACCTACCTATATACCTACTACCCTACCACCTAGCCTAATATACTCTACCTATATAGAGAGAGAGAGAGAGAGACGTAAGAGAGGAGATTCGAGACCTTTGCGATGAGACCGGATACGACGAGAAAGGCTGTTTAATTCTATTCGCAAATATGAAGCCCAGACACGTATGTACACAAAGAAAAAGGCTTGTAGACAATGGAATAAAACGTTCTTCAACCTTTCAGGTCTTCCCAACTTTCAAGTTTTCAACTCCAAGAGGTTGAGACTGAAGTTGTGCTAGAATTAGCGTTGAGTGGATCTTGTAGGCCCATGGAACTCGCCCCGCGTGCTGGTTTTTTGACTTGTGTTCCCCCCCCGGCTGCCCTCCTTCCGGCCATAGTGGACGAGTGAATAAATTAATTATAGGAAAATCCGTCTTTCATTAGGAAAATCTAAACACATAATCATTAATCAATCACCTTTTTTTTTCGTCACTTCAAACAACAATGAAAACCAATATCTATTACCATATTAATGAAGCCTTAGGAATCTTCAAAAATGATTTCCCTATTTCAAGTACAAAAAAATATTGCATTCTACATTAAAACGAAATTAATTTAACATTGGGAAGGTAACAACCTGATACGTGAGACGACTTCTGGAACGTCCTGAAACTAAAAGAACTATTCTCATAAATTCTTAGTATCAAATGAAACAATGAATTTATAAGACCCATTCGGATGCAAGACGACTTCATAGAAAAGCTGTAGCTGATGTACCCCAAATACTCACTTTTAGTTAGATGGCCATTATAAAATCCCCGTCCCTATCTTCTAGTTACAATATCATCCATTTCTAAGCAGAAACAATCGTAACACGCCCCAGTAGCCTGATCTAAAACCTAGTCGTAGTGACTCCCGGGCTATGTTCACAGTACATGCACCAGCTACAGGGAGTCCCTGTTCCGCCCGGTATTTCAGCATTTCTGCAAGGTTATCTTCGTCACACTGACACTGGAACGACACTCCATAGAGCTAATACGCTACAAATCAGGGGTCGAGGCTGCATCGTCGAACTGGACTGCAAAGTCTTGCCACTGACTAACTGAATAGTGACTTGTGAATACTCCCAGAATACAATTTGACTTATGTGGCTATGTGTCTATGTCGATCCCCCCCCTCCTTCCCGTATTGGTTCCCAAAAGACCGCACCAAACTCTTATAAACCCCCATTTTTCGAACTTTATTTTATCACACAACCAATTGGGGGCTACGACGAAGAACCGAAATATGGGGAAAAAACGCAGTCAATTTCAGATAGTTCCAACGGTGTCGCGGAGGGGCGGATAACAGATTTTACTTTTCTTTCCCCGGCCTTCTCAAAATTTTTTTTTTTTGAAAAGAATTTCGGCTTTATATTAAGGAAAATATCGAAATATCGATATATCGCCTAAAAAATATCGCCCAAAAAATCGATATATCGAGCCAAAAATATCATATTTCCATATATCGATATTTTTTGGGCGTCCCTAATATATATTATATATATATTATAAGATTATACTAATCGAGCCTACTATATATATATGTAAAACTATACATTAGTGTACGCCGATATTTCGATAAGTTTATACTACTCTTATCACATGTACCGTACTATATACTATATAATATATATATTATATATATATATATATATATAGTACGTACTATTACTCCTATTAGTCATATAAATATTACTCCCTCACTCTAACACTAGGCTTATATAACTTCTTAACACCCGTATCTATACCCTCCCTTACATATATACCCTTGTATCATACTATTCCCCTATATATCCACTACCAATCCAATGATATATATAGTATATACACTTATTATATATATACCTCCCGCTATTATATTACTATACTACCTCACTATATATACCACTATTATATTATATTATGTATTGTATCACTCACTACTACTATCACTCTAATGTATATATACTTATATACCTATATATTATATCATATCCCTATACTATACTATATATATAGTATATATATATAGTATATATATATATAATATAAATAAATATTTATATTATATATCTATAAATATATATTACAATAAACGCGAATAACTAATTAAATATAAATATGTCAAATTCTGGGGTTACGGGGAACATTTTGCGTATCAACATTAAATGCCAGGAATGCATGGTAGACGAAAATTTGTCATAAAGGGCTTCGCTCGGCCATACTCCCGGGTACCTATTGCTCACCTTTGAGAGACCTTGCGACCTTATGTCATTTATGACATTATTATTAAACAATTTTCAATAACGATTAAAATGTCACATTTACATTCACGCAACCATTTTCTAGACAGAGGATCCTTCTAGTTATATATCTACTATATATATACTATACACCATATATATTACTATACTATTAATACATATATACTAGTACCTACTATATATATATAGTGATATATATAATACTAATATATATATATAGTATATATACTGACCTACTACTATATACTAATATACCCTTGTTACCAGAGGTGTAGGACGCTTGGACCCCACTCCTTTTGCACCACACCAACCTCCATGTTCCCAAAAGGTTATACCTCAAATCTATATAATATCATATAGCGTACTATATATATATTCTTTTCTTTATACTATATTAGTACGTCATATCGTTCCTCTATACCCACCTACCTATACTACTATATATATATATATATATATATAACTATATATAATAATAATATATTAATATATATAATAATATATCTATATAGTATGTATATCATCGTACTACCATACTAGTATATATTATATATATATCATATATACCCTATAATATATACTTATATATATATTTATACTACTTATATACTATATATTCTATATATCTCTTATTTATATTATAGTCTACTACCTATATACTCACCCTATATTATATATATATATATATATATATTATTGCTTGAAATTAATAATTCTTAAATTATGCTTCAAAACAAAAGCTTTTGAGCACTTTCAGGGGAGAGTTTTCTTCTCTTTTCGTCGTAAATCAGATCTGCACCACTGAAAGATGCTCACTAGCTACCACTTGTTGAAGGGCCATTGCTCAAGAATTCCCTGTTGACTGTCTTCGCTAGATGTGGCAACCTTTGCACATTATCACGCCACCAAACCAGTGGATCTTTACCTATTCCAAGCTCTTTTCTCTCTCTTGATAGCTTCTTCGATCAATGCATAGACGCCTCTGGTAGTTCTTTTTTTACCTCCCTGAACATCGCTGCTAGAAGCAAAGACACGTTCATGGGATTCATAGGCACATCGGCATATCCCGCTAACAGACTCTTAACATTTGGCCCCGTGTCCGTTCTTCTGTGGATCTTTTGCTTTTTCGTATTGGGCTTGCGTGATATTTCCTGCCTTTCAGCAGCATTTCTCCACACAAGGCACTCCTAAAATTCAATCTTAATCCCTCGGTAAAACACGTGTTCAAGAATTTTGCGCTTGTATCTAGGGATTGAAAAGGCTGCTACCATTGCAACTGCGTTCATCCGTTTTGCAGAGTGTCTGGAAACTCTATTTCAATCTCCAGCCATGAGTGTCTTCTGTCTTTCTTTGAAAAGTCCTTACTTTTAATATATATATATATTATACTATATACTATATTATATATATTATATCCTACTACTATTATAAATTCATTCTAGGTACTATATATATATATATACCTCACTATACTTCAGGCTACACTATATAGTAGTATAACTCCTCATACTATATATATATGATACTACCTCCTATATATAATATACTATATATAGATATAATATATATACTATATATATTATATTATATAAATACTAATATATACCTACCCTTCCTACTATTACATATTATACCCCCTACTACCTATATACTATATTATGAACCCTACTATATATATATACTATATATATATATAATATATATATGTACCTATACCCTCATAATATAACGAAAAGAAACATCATCAATGGGACCAGATACAGAAATATTACTGCCTTCTTTGGGATTGAACCAACGCCTGTTGCGAATGAGGATAGCTGGAGGATAGCTCAGTTGTATAGCATCGGGTATATTGTCCTCCATTCCGCAGAGGCCGCGCCTCGGCTTCAATCGATCAACCTGAGTGTAGAAACAAAGCTACTCTCGTCTTCTCCCGATTGTCGATTCATCTCCATGTGTTGAAATTTTGCTCTCAGATTCTGATACACCAATACCGTTGGAGCTAAAATCTCAAAACGCTCGCGCGCGCTCTATCACTTTACTCACCGGCCCTGGTCTCTTCCCTTCTCTTGCTCGCCGGGGCTGCGGTTGTTCGTTGTCAGAAGGCATCTACTTGAAAGAGAGCGTTTCTTCTTCTTGAGTCTTGAGCGGGTGGTCTTCTTCCTAAGTCACCAATTATGTAATGGCAGGAGATGTGGGAGTTATCTCTTTTCTTCTTAATCCTCACTACAAGGTCGTTGTTGAAGTTCGTTTTGAAGCTTCTTGTAATGACCTCCGTTTACGTAAGAAACCAAAAGATATCACCGGCTATGTTGCTGTGTTGTTGGAAGTCGCCTCTTCACACTTTATGTTACGCTTTGGTACTCTAGACTAGATGGAACCAGAAATACACAGTCTGTGCCGTCTATACCACTTAATAAAGTATTTCACCTTTACCTATAGTAAGGGCTGTTAAAAAGCATCCATTGGCTTGTTGGTCTAACTTTTTTCTTAAACATCGTCTTTAATATTTACTTACCAAACGCGGACCGGTTGCTGGACCTTAAAGTTAAATACATTACTTTTTACATAGATAATTTTATCCTTGATGCCTTTTGACGCTCGTGTCATAGTCTGTTAACTGAGCGAGAGAGAGATGATTCGTGAGATGAGGAGACGCAGAGAGAGGAGACGAGGACGAGAGAGAGAGAGAGAGAGAGAGAGAGCGAGAGAGAGAGGAGACTCTCCGAGAGAGACCGAAGAGAGACGAGAGAGCAGCAAAAAAGAGCCAAGCATTCAGAAGAGTTATATGTGTTTACCAAACCATTCACCGTCCAAATACAAAGTCATTTACCATAAACTAGATAAAAATTGATTATAAAATGCATATGAAATGTTAGATTACAATACGGAAATTACATCTATTTATCAACAAATTTTACAACGAGAAATACATCTAACTAAACACTTCAAAATCACAAATTTTACTTTTTGCTGCTATAAAAATTCTAATCCACTAAATTCTGAATTGCGGCTTTCCTTTAAATTCCTTATTTTTACAGAAAATGCAATCTAGGATTAACGTTACTATGTTCCCACTATACATTATCTTCCTCGCGTATTAATATATATATATATACCTATATAATATACTATATACTACTAGTATTATATATACCTATACTACTATACACTACCCCTACTCACCTATAGACCTCACTCTACTATATACCCGTATAATATATATAAACTATATATATCACTACTAATACCTATACCCTCACCTACCCCTCAGCTATATACTATTCACCAATCACCTTACTATAATGACCACTCATATATACTTACTATCATATCAGATATCATATCATAATCCCATCAGTAAAAACCCCTATTCAAATTAAAGCCACTTACTATTTCAAACCTACGCTAGACATAACTAATTTAAAAATAAATACATTACAACACTGGGGTAATGGAAACCTAATCACTTTAGAGAGGCCTTTCACGTCTTTGTTCGACTCTCTATATCCAAGCTCCCCGGGTTCGTGCGCTTCCAACTTCGATTTGTATCGTAGCTAAATTTCTATTCATTTGGTCTTGGTTGGTTGGTCTTAGAGCAGTGGTCTCCAAAGTGGGGTACGCGTACCCCGGGGGGGTACGCAGAGTGATACTTCGGGGGTACGCCAAAGAAGTAGCCTCACGACCACTTGCGAGTGTATGATCTTGTATCAAGTGAGTGCCGATATTATATATATATATATATATATATATTATATATATATATATATAGTATATATAATATAATATTATATACATATATATATATATAGATATATATATATATATATATATTATATATAATATATATATATAATATTATACACTTTAAACTCTTTCATATTGAGAAATGTAGGGCTAGGGTTTGGTTTTAGTTGGGTCATACCTAACTTGGGAGTGTAGCACAGGGTTATAAATGTATAAATCGTATGTAACGACAGTGTGTAGGGAATTAAATGGCATAATGTAGAAAACGAAAAAAATATGGATATGATGATTTTATCAATTAACAACAATATTCTACAAATTACAATGTGAAATGCAGCATAAAGGTGTCTAATAATTGGTTGTACCCCCTCTGGCCCTTCCAACTTCCGCCAAGCGATTCTGCATTGATGAAATGATCTTAGAGATGTTCTCCTGCGGGATGTTGTCAAAGCGTTTGCAAGCTCTCTGAGTGTGGATGGAGCATGTTCACGGGCTCGAACACGCATACCCAACAAATCTCAAACATGTTCAATGGTGTTCATGTCTGGCCTCCTCGCAGAAATGGCCAGGAATCTGATCCCTACCTGTTGAAGGTACCGTTGGACGACCTGTGCAGTGTGCTGTGTGGCGTTGTTATGGAGTAACAAAAAATGGACGCCAATGAAGGACGCAAAAGGCACTATATACTCTTGGAGGATATCTTCCGCATACCTTTCAGCCGTTAGCGCTCTTCTGCTCACGATATGCAATGCAGTGTGAGCACCCAAACAAATGCCTGCCCACACCATCACAGTCACCTCCAAAAGGAATCCTTGGGGAGATATTGCAAGCAGAAAAGTGCTCACCAGCACGTCTTTAAATTCGCCGACGTCTATCTGGTCCATGTAGTGTGAACCTCGACTCATCTGTGATTGTTCAATCTCCATACGCTTGTGAAAAATGAAATCGCAACCCGATGCTTCCTGATCAGGAGAGGCGCGTTGGCAGACCTTGTAATACGTACTCCACGTTCATTCTGTCGTCTTCTCACTGTACGCTTGGAAATGGGAACATGTCTGACCTCACGGAGCCTGTGTTGTAGTTGTACGCTTGTTTGGAAACGATCACGAAACTCTGCCAGACGGAGGAATCTGTCATCTCTGACCATGTCGTTTACGGTTGCTGACAGTCTCTCTGAACCGACAAGGGATTCGACTGACCGTCGATAGGTTTACCCCGAGTTGCTGATCCACCTGTCTCTGAGAATGGCCTGCTTCCGACAGTGTGATAACTCCTATGGTACGTTCCTCTTCTCTTACGATGTCTTTCCATTGTGACAGTTTTTGTCAAGCTACGACTTACAGCATAGGATTTGTTTCGTTAGTTGGTTGGTGTCTTGCCATCTTGTTCTCCCATGAACGTACTTTCGGGATTTTGTAATTTGGTTAGTTTTCATTATTACGCCATTTAGTTCCATACACGGTGTAGTTACATACGGTATCTCCCAAGTTAGGTATGACCCAAATAAAACCAAACAATACCTTACATTTCCAAAATGAAAGAGTTTACATTATATTTACGGGTGAGATTCAAATTTGTCGCGGTACTATATATATATATATATATATATTATATATATATATATATATTATATATATATATATAATATATATATATATAATTATATATATATATATATATAGTATTATATATATTATATATATTGTATATATATATAATATATATATATAATATATATATATATATATATATATATATATATATAATATATTATATATAATATATATATATATATATATATATATATATATATATAATATATATTACTTGCTATAGGGTACAAACGTAGATTATATTCGTCTTAATTTCTATTCGAATTTGGTCTTGGTTGGTTGTCTAGAGCCTTCTGTAGAATGATCTTCCATTTCCTCTCAGTCAGTAGTATATTATTAAGTACAGGATCCATTTTTATTTCTCCTTCTATTGCATTCATATGTTGTAGTTTGGTATTAAAAATGAGTAAACTTTCTATCAGTTTTCTTTTTTATATAGGTTTCCGTTCTTTGAATGATTTGGTAGTTTTTTGTGTCAATAAGATGATTGTTTAGGTTCCAATGCTTGACAAGAGCGGAATTTTGGGTACCTTTTTGAAGGTCGTAGTTATGTTGAGATATTCTTCTTTTTATATCTCGAGCAAGAAATTAACTACATACAAATCGATTGGAAGCGCACGAAACCAGATTGAATAAAGTCAACAAAGACTGAAAGGCCTCTCTAAGTGATAGGTTTCCCATTCCCCATGTGGGGTTTAATGTATTATTTTAATTAAATTATGTATATATTAAATGTGAATTTTAATGTTAATAGGGGTTTTACTATATAGCCTTATTGTACTGCGTGTCTGCAGAATAAAGTTCATATATATATATATTACTATATATATATTATAATTATATAGTATATATAATATATATATATATATATATATATATATATATATAATAGTATATATGAATATATATATATATATATATATATATATATATATATAAAACTCCTCCAATTTGACCTGTTGTGTTATAGCAATGTCTTTCTTTTTATTTATTTATTATTATTATTATTATTATTATTATTATTATTATTATTATATTATTATATTATTATTATTATTATTATTATTATTATTATTATTTATTATATATTATTATTATTATTATTGATAATTATTATTATTATTGAAATTTGGTATCGAATTTTTATTATGCTAAAATATATCAGGAGCATATAAATAATAAGTGGGATGCAAAGAAGGGAGGCTGTGTGATTTATCATATATAATGAAGAAAATTTTTTTCTGCCTATAAATTGTTTTGCTAATTTTTATTTAAAACGTTGGTGAAAAGTTAACATTTGTTCTTAGATGCAGCTTCAAAGCGAAATAACTTGTGATTATTTTATTATTATTATTATTATTATTATTATTATTATTATTATTATTATTATTATTATTATTATTATTATTATTATTATTATTATTATTATTATTATTATTATTATTATATTATATTATTATTATTATTATATTATTATTATTATTATTATTATTATTATTATTATTATTATTATTATTATTATTATTATTATTATTATTATTATTATTATTATTATTATTATTATTATTATTATTATTAATTATTATGTGAATAAATCGGCACACAAAAATCAAACTGAATTTTTGAATTTGTTAAATAAAATATATGAAATATAAAAAAAAAAAGAAGTCTAATTTTTTTTTTAAATTTTGGCCCTAGTGGATTTTAGGCTCCTGTTTTAAATAAATTTCACAACATGTGAGGTGGAACAATAGGGAACTGGGGGGATTACGGCGTGAGGGGGAGAAGTTCAGTGAAAAAGGGGGAGGAGCAAAGCGAAACCCCCCACCGACGGCGTTTCCTCCTCCAAGTCTTAAGCTCCCGGCAACTTCACATCTTTGAGATTTACCCTTACCCTTAGGATATTGTTTAACATTTTTAAACTTCAATTAAACTTCTTCTGCGAAGCTAATGTTCAAAATAAGCAAAATACAAAAAAAAGCACATTCATCTAACAGTATTTAAAAGTATGCACATCTATAATCAGTATTTACCAATAAAGTTAACATTTGAATCAGAAGCTTGAAAGTTTTTTGCTTCCTAAATTTTAAGAAAATCAAGATTTTTTTTTTATTTCTGTTTTTTTTTCTAATTAAATGAATGTTGTACAAGTTTCTGACTACTCTTGTTTTATCTACATGGGTCACATTCTTTTTCTCGTATCCCAGGTAGGGGCAAGTGCCCCTCTTGTCCTACCCTGTGGACGACAATTATCATGGAACGTTTCGGAGACTTCAACATTTTTAAAGAATATTGAGATATTGGGTACCCTTACATCTTCTTCGAGGGAAAGTGGGGTGAGAGAGCCCCTGAAACAAGTACAGACGCTTTCATTTAGAATTATAATTCTTCCTTTTATCAAATTCTAAGCTTTCTTCAAATAAGAGACGCAATTCACGCCAGGCACCTGCTTGTTTCCGTCCTCTAAAAGTAAAAGTTGCATTTTTCTGCAAGTCATTTAAAGTTGAAATTAGTTATGCGTATGATTATTATAATCATTTTTAATAGATTCTTTAAAGTTACCGATCGATTCATTACCATCTGTGATTCAAGTCTTCATTAATGAACCCAGCATGTCAATAAATCTTTGCCATAATTCTCAACAGTAAGCTGGTATCATAATTCATTAAATATGTACGCTATGTTATCTACATATCATCATCCATCACGCGTGTCAACTCAATCTGCATCAATATCTATCCGACTAACGACTCATTTAATATTATCTCAATCTTACATACAACGAACGAGAAGTGAGAGCTATATTTGATAGCAATGCTCTCATTCTAGTCATCTTTTGTCACGCTGACTCTTATTTAGTTGAGAATTTGGGTAGCTTTAAGGGAGAAGTTGGAGGTTATGCAGGGGTTATGCCCTAGAGGTGCCTGTGTGATATTTTATTAAAACGGTAGAGAATTTCTTGTCACTCAATTTCTTCGCTAATCAATTTATTTTATCAAGTACAGCATCATTTTTATCATAACAGTTCATAATATAATTTAATCATTATAATTAAATAGCAAATAAATAAATAATCGGGTCAATTAACTATTTATTTAGCTACTTATAATCGTTTATTATCGAATTTGTGGGAAATTTGGATCTTAGGTGAAGATCTTTGTAATATATATTTTTGAAAAATTTGGAATATTTGAAGGGGTAAGGAAAAGGGAAGCTGCTATAATATATATATATATATATATATATATATTATATATATATAAAAATATATATATAATATATATATATATAATATAGTATATATATAAATATATATATATATATATATATATATATACTATATATATTATATATATATATATATATACGAGGTCTGTCTGAAAAGTATCCGACCTGATTTCCTTACTTGAAATTGGCAGCACTGAATTGGAAGGTGAAGGGAACATTTGTACAGCACAGGTTTCATTTTAGGCTTTCTGGACACATCAGCCGCTGACAGACTATTGCCTAGTAAGGTAATGTTGAGTGTGAACGTAGGAGTTTTATTTGGAGTAAGATAATGCTACGCGTTGGGCAAAGGTACTGCATCGTTTTTGCCAGCAGCTTGGTGATAAGCAAGCTGAAACAATTCGCAAGATTCAAAAGGCTTTTGATGATGATGCAATGGGGATTACCCAAATAAAATACAATTACAACAGGTTTAAAAATGGCAGCACGTCTTCCAAAAGAGATCATCGCTCAAGAAGATTGCCATCAACCATGAATGCAGAAATCATAGAGAATGTGAGGTCCTTGAAAATGTCAGATCGTCGTTTGAAAATGAGAAAAATTGCTGATGACATCGGTATCGGCAAAGATTCTGCTCATTTAATTTTACGGGATTAATTAGGATTGAGTAGGGTGACAGCCAAATTTGTACCTAAACTGCTTTAGCAAGAACAAAGGGAAATCAGACTTGACGTCGCACGAAACATGCTGGAAGCAGTCAACAAGAATGCAAAGTTCCTTAATATCTTGATAACTGGAGGTGAAACCAGGGTCTATGGGTATGACTCAGAAACCAAAGCCCAGTCATCACAGTGGAAGCATTTTACCTCGCCGTCTCAAGTAAGCACGACAAGTAAGTAGCCAAATTTTGGAAATTAGGTTTATCTAGGAGTGTGCTGGATGTCATAATTTGGTCACGGATAATGGCTCAGAAAGTTAAGTCAATCATTATCCGGGTAGTCTGGCAGTTCGATCTAGCTAAGAGTGATCTGGGCATATTTTCAATCAGAACTTTACCCCTCGAATAAAAAACAGGAGGTGGTAGTTAGTTGTATTAATGTTAACACCCTGTACCTACAAACACCGCTCAGCAGATGACACAGCAAAGGACCTGGTACTTTTTAGGTTATTAATGGAATCATGATAAAAAAAATTGCAGGAGAAGGAAAAATAATGATTTAACTAAAATTATTTGAAACTTCTGTCAAAAATGAGCCTACTCTACAGATGGAATGAATAGTGATAAGTTTTTATTGCAATCTTTAGCTGATCTATTAATTAAATTGCGAGTAAAAGAAATTATTAAAGATATCGGATTTAGGGGGTAATTTTAAGGTAGGATTTAAGGTTTTAAAGTAAAAAGAAAAAGTAAAAAAAAAAAAAAAAAAAAATATTTTTTTTTAACTAATGAAATAAATTTAAAAATTAAGGAAACGCAACGCCACGCTGTAAGTAAACAAGGGTATAGTGTATTGCCTTCTTTTTTGAAGCAATCTTCTGCCGGCACAGATAGTATGCATGTGTGTGAAAAAAATTATTCTCATTGAATTGTTACAGTTTTTCGTCAGTTCATTACATATTAAACCTCAGTAAAAAAATAAATCCCAGTAAATTCCATTGGGCTAGGTTTTCGCAGTAATATACATCCGCCAGGTCACATGACACCAAAGCGGTCAGTATATGAATTTCAAGTATTTTTTTAATTAGAAAACAGTATGCCAGCTCTAGTACCTTCGTCAACGCGTTATTGTGTACTTCCGATCGAATATTCTGCTAGTAACCGTCGAGTAATTAATGTGTTGATATATATTTTTAAAAAAAATCAACTTGGTTTTCAGTAACTCTTTAAAGTGAATAGATATAACAAGAAGTGTCTTTTTCTTTTTATTAATTGTTAATTAAATTTTGAGATCACGGCAGTTTTATCAAAAAAAGTTATGCCACTTTCGATCAAGCTTCTTTAAGAGCGGTTTAGTTTAACTTGTGTTTAAAGTTAGTTAGATTTACAGTAAGATTAACGGAGTCCTTTAAAATGAGAGGAAAACCCTTTCAAAGACCTTTGGAAATTCCTATCCGTAATAATAAATCTCATCTTGGTCCATAATAACTCGGTCTTCAAATAATGATAAATTTTATGTAATTTGTTCCTTCCAAAAGAGTATTTAGGAAGGCCTTCAATCGTGTACTCAAATAACTTTAATGAACTTCGGAAATCTTCAACCGGAAGAACAATTATTGAAGGTAAATATAGTTCTCTATTTTCGAATAGAGCGCTGTCCGTGAGTGGTTAAAAAAACTAAAAATAGTCTGGCGGCGTCAAGAGCCTCTTCTTTCACTATTTGTGAAATTCATTTTGAAAATATAACTATATATATATTATTTTATTTTTTTATTATAAATTTTTCTTGTATGATGCACATTGTTTTGTGGATACAATTTTTCCTTGGAACACTTACTCGCTCTGGTTTTGGTTTCAAGATTTAAGGAAAATTTAGGAGAAAAGGAATTTAATAGTTTTGCGTAGTTCTCCTTTCATATGATTTAATCGTGCTTGATTGGTTAATTTGTGCTCAAAAATAATATCCTAAGATCCAAAATATAGCTAAAAGGAAATTTTCAAATGCGATATATATAGCTCGAAAAAAACTTACACCTTTATCTTACATACTAGATTTCAATGTGTTTAAAGCATTTTTGCATTATCTAAATATCATAAGCAACTATGGTATCTTCCCGGACTAACATATGCCCTGAAATTTCATTTTGATCGCATTACCAGAAGAAAAAAAAAAGGATTTTATTAACCCATTGTTTAAAGTTACCCAAATATTGACACTTTCTATGTGAACATTTACGTGAAAACCTATTCAAAATAGTTGTTGATTCTTTTATTGATACGTTTTTCATCTCACTTACGTTGAAAGACCTGGAGAAAAAGCTACTAAGCTAGTTGTTTTCGTTATTGAAGTCATCTCGAAAAAACTTGTAAGACTTGATGATGAAAAGTATAAACTACTTACAATTGGATACTTCAAAGAAAACAGTGAAAATACAAAGACAAATAACTACAGGACAACAGAAAATATCATCATCCATAAAAAAAACAGACGTCTTTCAAACGTGCAGCAAACAAGCTTCGTCGGGTTTGCGAATTTAACTTAATGAGGGTCAAAAATTTGGCTCGAACAATTAAGAAAGATCATGACCTATAAATCGCCACGTTTGCGGGGCAAAACTCTAATGCGGACCAACCGGACAACAAAATCCCCTTGACCCCTCTTCGGAGTTTCAGTGAAAGAGTCAACGAATATCACATGCTTTTAGTCCGCTTACTCAATCTTTACCACTTACTGCCGCACCAACCACGAGACACAGTGACTAGAAATAAGACAATTTTTTTCTATGCTTTCGTAATCCTCTACGCACTACAGTAATGACTATTGCAACGACATAGAGCGACTAATGTCAACAAAAAACAACCATAATCCTTGACTGCTTACCTTTACCGACGTCTATCGTCTCAAGATCGTCACTTCATAGAACAAAAACCTAACTTCAACTTATTTCTGTCTATTCAATTAATTTCAACATATAATAAAATTATATATATTATATTATATATACTTAGTTATATATATATATTATTTATATATATATAATATATATTCTATCAACTACGTATAAAAATGCGTATATATTATATACCTAATATATAATATTATACTAACTATATACTATCATTTATATATATAATATATAATAATATACTAAACCTAATATTAGTACATCATCATATTAATACAAACATACCAGAATAAACTAGAATATGTGTCTTATATAACTTACATATACAGTAAGTCATATTACTGAATGATTTTCGCATATGTATACATATGTATTATATTACATTTCTTCCAAATTACCTTTTTAATGATGGTTACCGTCGAGTCTTTTCAATCACCTCTACTTTTCTGCATCTCTGGTATAGTATTTTTAAAACATGACGGTTGGCCTTTTCTGCCTATTGATTAATCGCTACAAACATGTATCTAATGTTTTCTAAAAAGCATAAATACATATATATTCGTAAAATTCTTTTGTTTTATGCTTCACGCTATATTAATAATTTTATTGTTTACATCAGAGCGCGTTACGCAGCGAAAATCCACTTGCCAGAAAAATCCGATCGGCCGGCTTTTTGCTGTAAATCTAGCGTGTTAATTGGATGTTATAACTGAAAAAATTCGTCTAGATTGCAAAGCAAATCCTGTTACCATACATCTGGCCCGCAGGGGAGGCTTCCGTAGTCAAAAAGAAAGTCTGACGAATATCTTAAGGGTGGCATTGCCGAAAAATCTTGCATTTACATTCCGACGTGCCAGTTGCATTTTCAGCAATTCCAGCGCAATTTGTTGTCTGAGTTTCGTAGAACACTCTGATGTAATCAGTTAAATTCTATAATAATCAGTTGATATATATATTATATATATATATATCATATATATATATATATATTATATTATATATATTATATATATATATATATATTATATATATATTATATTATATATGAATATTATAATAAACAAATGAAAATTGACCTTAGACATATCGAATAATAAATATAATTTAATCAATGTTAAATGCAGTAGCTAGTTTGAAAAATTTCGATAAAATATGCGATTCCAGACTATCGGTTGAGGAATTCGGATAAAACGAATTGATGCAAACAAGGGTCTTTGATTTATTTAAGGACGTTGGGTTGCAATCATTTAGGGTAACTACGAATTTTTCGGGAGGAGAGGCCTCCATCGTGGCCATTTATCGGGAATATGAGTAGCCGGCATACCCCAAAGCTATTTCCCCCCTTCTTTGTAGGGGGGCATGTTAATTTTTTATAATATATATTATATATATTATATAATATATATCTACTTAATAATATATATATATATATTATATATATATATTTATATATATATATAATTATATATATATATATTATGAGAGAGAGAGATGGACGTTGGAAACCATGAAAAGAGTCGCTTGTTACAGGCCCCCACGGCCCACAGCGAAGCTGCCACACTGGGTGATTGAAAAAATGAACTCCATTGGCGAGTTCCTGTTCTCATATTTATTAAATTTGTAAAAGAAAATTTAAATGTTTTTGAATATATTCATAACAAAATAAATAAACTAAAAAGTCCTCTACATCTATATATAGTCCGTATGATTACCAGTAACCATAGAATGTTGCTAGAATATATTAGTTCTTGGGATAAGAGAGATAAGGTTCTATCAAAGTGAAGATACAGACACATTATGAAAATAGACCTTTTTTTATTTTAGAAGGCGTTTATGTTACCATAGAGTAGTGGAAATTTCGACGACACGAAGAATGAGGTCCACCAGTTCGAGGGCAAACCAATGAAGATCATGGTGAATGATTGCAATGCATGGCGAGCGGCAAAATGTTTGCAAATAGGGGGGAAAGAAGTCTGGGCATGTTTAGTGGCTCGCTCCGAGTGCTGTTGAATTATGGCCAAGCCGGGGCGTGTAGCAGCTATCCCCCTTGTTGCAGCGCTTTTCGTTGTTGCTTAGAGAGGAAAGACCAGCTTCACCAATGATTTCGGCTTTACCTTCTTTTAAGTTCGTCCTCCACTTGATACATACGCCCAAGAGCACTTTTCTTGCCCAATAAGACCGGAAGTTGTCCGAAGAGCAGGGATTTAATAATCGCAGATTGATGGACAGCGACCTGTCGAATGGCATCGGTTATATCGTTATCTAGAAAAACTCGCTCGGAAAGGGGAGACGCCTGTCTGCCGTTTCTCTATTCGGCGGACTCGATTACCCAGTTTACCTTATGTTGAGAGGGAATCTAACAATGGTGTAATTTGTTCTGTCCGAGTTGTGGAGCAGTTCGGAAGAGAAAATGCTGTATTCACAGCGGATACACATCGTTCTTTTTTTTTTAGCAATAGGGGGCCTTTAAGCGCTTGGAGCGGCGTCTGAGCTAATCTGAATAGAAATGACAGGATTTGATTTTGTAAGGATAAAAATTCTGATGAAGGGCGTCGATTATAGCATCTAATTCTAGCCGTAAAAGTTGAAGCAATGAGGGGGGGGCGATAGGGGTAAGAGGAGGTTGCTGCACCGGGCACGCCAGCACGCCGAAACCCGCACTATCACAGTTTTTAAGAGCCTCGTCAGTTATAACACTGGGAAATAATCTATCCGTGATTGCGGACGAATAAGATCAAATGTCTTTTAACAAGGAGTGGGATGACATAAGATTTGGAGAGAGAGTCAGGAAGGGACGGATTGGTGGATAGCAAAGAAAAATAACAACCAAGGTGCTATAACCCGTCATCATAAGAAACGACGGCATCCTTTTCTTGAAAAGGGATTTCTGATGAGAAAGTTCGGTTATGAATTGCTTGCCAACAGGCCAGCAGGAAGGATTTCAGATCGGTACTCCCAACAAAACCGGTTCTGTCAGGGCAGTATTGGGGTTGTGGTTGAAAGCGAAGACTAACTTGTGCCACATTATGTTATTTTCCCTTCGAAGAGAAGGAGGGGCATCACATTGATGTGTCAAATCTTTAGGGGCTCACCCGAGGGAGGACGTCGGAAGTCTCCGTGGAGCATTACGGCATTATTTTTTTGGAGGATGGGATTGTAACCAGAGTTTGTACTAGAGTTGAGGTCGAGCGTCCATGACCCAGTATACTCACCGCAAGCCATAGTCTAGACGCGTCTTTTATTGTCCTCCGATCAGTCCCCTCCACTGGCCGCCTCGCTCGCGCCGTACACCGCGCGTAACTTTCTTTGGCCCATTTCTTATGCCTTTCCACGAAACTATATATTTGGTTTCCGTGACTTTTTCGAGAACGCGGTTTTTAGGAACCGTTATATTGGATTCGGGGTGTTGTTTTTGCACCCTATGTTTAATATCTTGAGATCATAAGTCACCTCATTTTTCGCACCCTAATTTATTGTTACTGGTATCCTCTCGTTTCTAATTTTTGGCGAGCATCACCCGATCATAGTTAGATGTCTTCACTCCTTAATTGTTCTCGACCAACTCTCTCTAGTTCCACTGTAGCAAGTCAATCTCTGACGATATACCCTGCCCATCTCACCAAACTTTTATCCTACTACCACTTTTTTCTCTTTCTACTTTCTTTCTCGTGTTTATCTCTACTTTACATTGGTTCTTCCTGGGGTCAATGTTTGATGTTCCCACCTCTAATTTATTTATCAGGCAACCTAATTATTATCTCTGATCAACTTATTGTTCTATAACAGCGATCGTGCCATTTTGTTATCGAACCATTTTATCGGCTGACTCCACCCATATTGTTTTCTGGACTAACTAATTCTTTCAACTTTTAACTCTCCACAGGAAGCAGTTCACATCTTTACCCCACTCACAAGATTTCTTACTCTAAACATACTATCGTTTTTATATACTTCATAGTTTTTACTTATATCCAAATATTACATCTCACACTCCTCCCAGTATTTCTTCTTACCACGCAGATTTAATTACACAACTAAACTCCTCTATGCTTGCCACGACAATCCATAACTAAGATCTTACCCTCTTTTCCAATCACAGATTCTTCGCCCACACAAATACTGCAAAATTTATTTCACTCCGATCAGTAATTACACTATATCATATTAATTATATAATACAGCGTACTAGACACACTGCCAACCCTGGTTGTCCTTTCCTCCACGGTCAATTCTAGATTCCCTCTAATCATATAGTTCTAGACAGCCATTCTAATCTCTCTCCTGCCACCGGCAACGTCATTTTCTAATTGTCCCTTGCGATATTTACACACGCGCCATTTGAACTCACATTTTTCAGTAACCTTTTGATTTATCATATTTAGACTTCGTTTTTGACCTTGTAGTATTTTTTGATGGACTCAACATTTTGATGCTCAACTCTCTCGTTATGACAGTGCTGACGACTCACCTTTGACTGTGATACTCTCCTTTCGCAGGGTAGCTTTATTGGGGTTCGATTTGTTTGAAAAATTGGCTCTAGAATAATTTTGACTGGTTCAACTTTTGTTTTGTTTACCCAATCCTTCAGCAGTATTGTGATGTATGATATTAGTTGTTCTACTGGTATTCTAGGATATGATCATCTAGTGTTCGACAGTGTGCAATGATGCTATTTCTAAGTTGTCAATGAACAACGATTTCATGTTAGTGCCATGTGTGATGTATCAATGTAAGTCAAGTGTGTAGTGAATTAAGTGTACTATTTAGTGCAACCGTATTTATATCTATATTTATTATACTTACTATATAATATATTCTATATAACACTATATATACTATATTATACTACCTATCTATATATATATATATACTCATACTCTTATATATAATACTACTATAGTATTAATATATATATATATATATACTCCTTGGTATTAATAACACTAAAATCCTTACCGCTTTCAAAATTACAATTTATCCTTCTAATCTTTAACCAATTAAGAAATTTCTTTACTATATTCCATTCGTTAACAAACACTCGCGGCAATGTTCATGACTCAATGCTGTATAATTGAAAATATGATGCAGTTTTTCAAGCCATCTCTTCTGATCCCCTACTAGAGGCCTAGAGTGGGCTCAAATCATGGTAGTGGGTGTCACATTACTCTTTTAGTTTAGATAATTTGTATTGAGGAATCTCGCGTTGTGTTATTTCAAGCTGCATAGGATGTTTAATTATTGATTGCATCACTATCGCGTTGAGTATTTTTTTGCTATCACTTGTATAGCATTTATTAGCTATTGTCTTGTATATTTTTCCCTATTATCTTCTGTCATAATTCTAATATTCTGTTCTCAGTCATATGATGCAAGTGATAAAAAAAAAATTCATAGGCATATACTATATATTAATATTATTATGTATATTCTTTTTATATATACTATATCTTTGATAATTATATTATTATATATAGTCTCTAACTTCACTATCATCCAAGTAAGAATAAGTATATTAAAATAAAAAAACTATTTAATAATATATAAATGAGATCTATCTATAAATATCAATATAACTACTTATAAACAATATATAGTAAACGTATGAACATTATACCTTAGACACTTACAGCATTAAAATAAGTAGTCCTACACTCTACGATATCCCATTCAGTATAAATGTATATTTCAACTAGATGAGCCATATGACATCTTTCTTTACAAGACATACACAATCTGCATTATATCGCTACGAGAATAGTCTACCAACATTCAAAACATAGCCTATACAATACAATTCACACATACAGATGACTATACAATTAACATCTACCTCGAATTTGATGCCTCTGTGATTGCCTCAACTATTTGATATGCATCAGATTGATTGCTCTTCACTTAGATAGCCTATCATTTTAACTAGCATTGTAGAATATGTTTTGTTCTTATTCATTATGTCTAGACTATTTCTAGTGACTATTTTTAGCTATTCAATAAGCGTGGATCAAATTGGCACTGCACTGCAGGTATAGTTATTAGGCTATTTAACTAATGTCAACTAGCAACGTATTCATACGCAAAGTATATATATATATTATAATTAGGGATGTGCGCACCGCAGGTGCGACAACGCGTTCGCCACGCCGCAGCGAGACACAGCAGACGCAAACTCATTTCACTGCTCAGGATAACAACTCAGATCGACGAGTAGACAGATCCCGCGACGCACGCAAGAATTTCTCGCTGTATATACTCGGTGTCGCCTCGTCGCATCTTCCGCTACGAGCGGCAAAATATTGATATACATGCATGTATCATATATTCATAAATTTGTGTGTGCAAGTGCTATATATATGAAGTCATCATTCTATTTATACAATATATTTTTCTGTATTAGTTTCGCGATTTCAAAGTTAAAAAATCCACAGAGATCTTTTATTTATTTTTTCCTTCTATACTTTTTTAATTTGGTATTTAAACTTTGTATGTAAGGAAGAAAAACAATATAAATATTGATTATCGATATATCGATAGTATTAATCTTTCCTCAATAAAAAAATTTTTATTGTTATATTTTATAATTTTTATCTTACTTTATAAGCAATATTAAAAAGGCTCAGTACTCAATAGAGTGTGGTAGCATACACCTAAAAAGGGAGTAAATAGTATGCTATTATTGTCTCTATCGTGTTTTTACTGCTTCCCCCTCTAATACTACAGTGTCTCTATCCTCATGATAATTCAAGATTGATGTTCTACTTATCAATTACTTTTATATCCCCTCTACCAGTCATATTCTCCGCTGTCTTCATCGTTCTAATAGACGTCCCATGAATGTCGTGTATAAAATAAACTACAAATTGGAGTTTTAGAGTGTTGTCTTGAATAGATCTTGATTCGTCTGTCTTTACGTAATAGCGCTCTATGTGTTTTAACTTTGTTATGGCTGCTTGATAGAGTCATGTGGTGTGGTGTACTGGCTTTCGATAATTCACATATTCGTGTGTGACACATCGTACAGCGTATATCACATAGGTCATAAATTGTCTTACTTAGATAGAATTCACTAATCACTAGGTGTTCATGTACATAGCAACCAGTTGGTTAGATATGCACGTTGTTGTTTTATGTTTACGTGCTTTTATTGCGACCCTCAACTATTTGTATTTAATGCTTTTAATATCGAGATATTATTAACATCAATACTTTAGCGTAATATCGCAGTAAATTCTGAGGTGTTATCTTAAGCTAGAGGGATAGTTTTTTGCTCTTTTCTGTTTTACTTGTCTTTACTCTAACTGTGTTGTTTCAGTGTTTTACTGCTTTAACTCAAGGTTTAACAGAAAAAAATACCATTCATTTTATGTTGTGATTCATATAAATGCTCTTGATACTTTTTATTCATTCTTTTCTCGTGACGAAATAAAGGTAATTATATTGTCTGTTATTTTATATTTCTATTTTAATTTATTTTTAACTCATTTATATAGTTATCGTTACTCAGATGATGTGATATTACGTTCGATGAAACTTATGTTACTTATTCATGTGTTCTTCAGAAGCACCATACCGACTACACAAAATACACTAGATCCTACAGTTCCCATCTACATAGGACATAGCATACATTATTTCTTTAAGGAATCTTGATGTTTGTTTATTTTTAATGTTTTTTCTTTTCTTTCTCTCTATTTACTCTCTTAATTTATATATTTGTATGTATGATTGTTAATTATTATGTGAAACGCTATATCTACAAGTATTCGCAGTAGCACTTTATGTGCTGCGGTACGCACAAAAAAAAAAAAATAAAATAATATATTTGTTTTTGCCTATATTATATACTTAGAGTAGTATTTTAAATTTTGGATGTAGTTTAAGTATCGTTACTGCTATTTAATTATATTGAACATCAAATTATCATACTAGGTAAACACTTTAACACTATCATCATCACTGAACCTTTCATTTAATTTATTTTTCGAATCTTGTGAAAGTTTTAATACATATTAATAAACATGATGGTTTATATTACTCATTCATATATAACTAAATTACTTAAGATAGTCTATAAACTTTATTATAAATTAAATTACAATTTTTTCTTGATTATATATATATGTATATTTTCGAATTAAAGGTATATTTTGTATTTTATTATTTCTGGTCTATAGTTTTTTTTGTTTATAAATGATTGCGACTCATCTGATATTCGAACCTGAATTCTAATGGAGTGCAAATCTTATCAAAATTTATTAAAAAAATAATAATAATAAAAAAAATATATATGATAAGATATAAGACAGAAGATATAGACGAAACACAAAATAGACATATAAATAATAAAGATATAATATAATAGATATATTTTTACCTTATTGATTTACTGAAAGGAAAGAAATAAAAATATAAAAATATATTATATAATATAAAATAATATACTAAGAGACACAATCAGATTAAAAAGAATATAATAGAACAAGTAAGGCTATACCATAAATAACACAAAGAAATTAAGAAAATAAATAAATTGTTTATGACGCAACTGAAAAAATAATAGAAACATTTGCTCCACCAGAAGATAGATAAAAAATAAATTACAAAACAGTTTCTCTCTCTCTCAGATGGTCCGTAAGCAACAATCAGTCAGACAGCCTAGATTAACCATCTATCGCTTTAACAAGTTCTCATAAATGCCTAGTTAGTCGCTAGTGGTTACTTGCTTTCCCTGTACAATCAGGTGACTTTTCTCCATGTGTGGTGATGTTAAATTGAAGCTTATTAATTATTCTCTGTTTAGGCTTTTCAATACTTTCGTGTGTTAAATATTATAGTTTTTCTATTTAAAAGTTTATATATTCCTGTTATTATTTTTAATCATTTATTTATTATATCTCTTTACGTTTGATAAATTAACTTAAATTTATATATCTGTATTTTTTTGATTAATTTTTCATTATCTTTCATTATTATCTTGTACATTGTGGAACAATATCCTGTAGAATGTGAAAACACTAACAATTAACAACGACGACTTCTTTTACAGAACGAAACTTGGCCTCCTCTCTTGTTAAATGTTTTGAGCATAATTATCTCAGTTCTATAAGGTCTAAAATTAGTTATTTATAGGGTTTTTGGTGACCCGCTGCAGCGATCCAGACTTACAGGCAGCTTTTTGCTTATGAGATTAAGTCCAATAACCAGTCAAAATTTTATTGTGAACTAGCTCTCTTTCGCACTGTACTGATGGTTGCGAATGACTTAACTATCGTTGGCTTATAAAAATTTTAGGCCTATTTTTCTAGGTATATATATCCTATATTTATATAGTAATCCAGGAGATGATATAGACTTTTAATAGAACTTTATCTGGTGTTCAATTAAAGCAGAGTCTACTAGTCACCCACTAGTACTAGATGGTCAAGTCTCGTCTCAGAGAATCAAGTTGATCTCGTTTAATTCTACATATATTAATCCAATTTATATATATTAATTCTACCTGAATTGATGTCTCAAGGATTCTCCTAAATTGAGTAATTTGAAGAAATTGCTTTATCCTTTTATATCAGAATTAGAGATGGATCTCATTCTGAAGATATTCCTCTCTTATTGTCTGTTCATGGCATTTGCGCACTTGTGGCCGAGAATTATTTAGTCGCTTTTGCCTATCTTTAGGTATGTATAACTTGTTATGTTTATCTTTATTCACTAAGCTTTTATAAATCTTGATGAATAGAAAGTAAATGTATTATTTAGTTTTTTTTGCTATTATTCTTTGTATAAGTACTGTATTTAATCATTTTATCTATTTAAAATCATTGGTCTGTCTTTGGTTGTTAATTGCTCGCGGATGCAAAATTCTCGATGCTGCAGTCTTGAATTTTATTTTTCAAGTGTACTTTTTACAGTTGTGGTCTTATATCCTATTGTCAACCTCATAACTAGTGTATGCACTCATAGTTACCACACTCTAATTAAGAAAGGTTCATAGGAAAATCAAGCTCCCTCGCTACCCGAGTGCTAATGATGATTATTCTTATTCCTACAAGAATTAACTAATCGCATATCGGATTTTCTTTCGTGTTTAAATTCAATGTAATGCTCTTAGGAGCTACCAAACGTCTCATTTACTGAGTATACATCATTTCTTATGTTTCACCCATGTGTTGATAGAAGAGTATTGTGCAGATATACTTCGAGACTTTTTGGTAAGATTACCGGAAGATTGTTATATAGTACTCTTAAGGAGGCATAAGAAGTTTTGATAGACCAAGTTATCTTCTTTGCTCTCATACCTAATTGTCTTCATACAACTTTTTACTACATCAGACTGTAGTATGCTCTGCGCTCTTTGTGATGGTGAGACTGTTTCATGAATGTACATTTGATCCTTATCTCTTAATATTAAATTTAAAAGATCAGCTTTATTAAAGGTGCTTTCTTATCGGTGGCTGAAACATAATTTATGTCCTGTAGTCTGGTTTCTCTCTAATCTATACTGCGTCATGCAAGAAGAGATCATTTCTTCTTTGCTCTCTCTCTCTACTCTGTAACTTTCTAGCTCGTTCGATCATTTATGTTATGTATAATATATATATATTTTTCTAAGTACATTTTAGAAGTATAATTCAAGTAACAAACTAATGAATGATTCACTGATACTAATCAATATGATAATACCACAGATATCTATGTAATGATGCAGAAATTATTTTTACATACATACATACATATGAACTAGATGAAGTATAGTATTTTAATGTTGCTTGATCTGATCTAGTACATTCTTATAATAATATCATATGATGAGGTAATAGTTTATATTACATATTAGGTGTTATCTAGTATAGGTTAATTGAGATGGATAAGAAACTATTTTGGTCAACTAAAATCGTCATATATACAATGGATAACTAAGCATTAATTTGTAAACAGCTGTAGAATCGTTTTTTTATAAAATTTGAAATATCATAAACAATTCATTGTGAAAATTAGGGTATTTGAAGTGTATTATGTTTTCGGTTGAAATAACCACCATGTAGTATTTTTTAAAATAAATAATAGATATAATTATATAACGCCATCAATTAAACCATTATATGTTCTTTTTGGTTGTGGGTGTGTGGTTGTATTTTAAAAAAAAATAATAAATATAACATAATATATAATAAATAACCAATGGTTTTTTAAGCCTTTGTTTGTAGTATATTATTTATAAATCCCTTGTTTTTATATATTGTATATATTATTATTAGTATATATAGTAACTGTATTTTATTTTACTTCGTTTTTGTTATATTTATTTATCTGCTAGTATATATATATAGGTTTTTTTATTATCTATATTTTGATTAGGCTTTTTAATAAATATTGTTTTATATTAGTAGTTTATTTATATTATATATAAGTTTTATATTATATTTGATTAATAAGGTAAATAAAATACTTCTAATACTTCTGCAATAAATACTATTGTTTATGACAGATTTGTTTGTACGTTGACAACATATTTATTAAAATTCTAAGTTAATATATTAATTTTCTATTTATAGTTTCTATAAAATTTCTAATTAAAGCATCAGGTATATTACAAAACAGTATTATATATTGTAAAGTTATTGTTATTTAATAATTATAATGTTATTATTTTTATTTTTTGAGTTCTTATATATAGCTAAAAGATTTTATTTATCTTATTTTACTTTACTCTACTAAAAAATTTTACAAGTTTGCAATGTTAACACTTCTCCAGTCAGCTGGTCACTAAAGTGACCATTTAATTTTTTGTATACGTATTTTTTGGGCTAAATAATATGTATCGGAATTTCTCGCATTTTTTTAAAATAAACTAATAATATATATAAGTATCAACTACTTTACTTTCATAATCACTCTAAAATAACAGAAAGTAAAGGTATTTAGTGCTTACAGTGAATCTGTTATTCTATGTCGCTGCTCATACCAAAATAAAGAGGAAGAAAAAAATAATCAGAGAATCGATCATACAAAATATTATAGTATATATATATGACGACATGATGATTTAACCTTTCTTAAGTGTTATCTTTATTTCGTATTTGTTTATATCTTATTTTTGATATTAAACAAAATAGTATATAGTGGAGATGGAATACGACTAAATAATAATACTCAGTATTTATGTAGTTACTTTCTGGATATTATAACTAAGCTCTAACTTCTAAATCTAGACTTCTGTTTACGTGTTACCAGTGCTCGATAGAAGGCCCATCGTGACTTACTGATCCTAATTCCAATCATTCTCACCAGTTTGATTATTCTTTATATTAATATTTTATAATTATCATTAACTATTATATATATATATATACTTATACTATCATATATTTATTATATTTATTATATTTTATCACTATATATTATATTATATAATCATATATATATATATATTATATATATATATATATTTATATATTAATATTTATTATATATATAGCAGTCTAACTACCTAGTAACTACATCCTACCTCGCACAGACGCTACTGATACTTACATCACCATTACCCTGACTCTCTCGTCAGTCCACTATTAACATAGCTCCACAAGCACTTAATCTCAATCATTTATATTTTATATATATCTATATATATATAGAGAATGAGATAATACGAGATGATAAGTAGGTTATATAGAGAATGATACGAGAGGAGAAGAGTTGATATGTGTAGTATTCGTATACGTACCGGGATCGTAAGACATGATGTGTATTATATTATACTAAGCGATAGAGATTAGTGATGAGAAAGATAGATGTAGTAGAGAGATGAGGATTAGAGATATCGCAATGAATAGTGAAGAGTAGAAGACGAGATAAGTGAGTTAGATGAATAGAGATAGAGTGAGAGTAGAAGAGGAGATAGATAAGAATGAAATAGTAGACGAGAGATATACGGATATGAAATATAAGATAGTAGGAGAAGATCGGACGAGACGTAACGTCTATATAGGTAGAATAGTACTAAGATATGAGAGTTATAAGCGGATGAGAGGAGAAGAGAGAGTAGAAGAGATATCCTATATACTAAGTGATGGAGACGATAGAATTAGAGTCAGACGTAGAGACTGATAGTGAGGAGATGAAGAGTGAGTATATATATATACAGTACTAGAGCGAGAGAAGCTAGATGGACACTGGAATGATTATGAGATAAGAATAATAGAGTGGTGATGAGAAGTAGAAGAGCAGAGAGAATGAGAGAGAGTATACAGAGAGAAGAGAAGAGAGATATCAGATCATAGCAGAATATGTAGAGGATATATTGATGGTGTATTCACTGTATTGTTTGTAGGGATTAGTGAGGTGAAGTGAGAGAGAGTGAGATTATTGAGAATGAATGATTAGATCAGATAGATAGTCGATACTGAGATAGACGATAGGTCTAGATCAGAATAATATATAGATGCCGAAATGAAGAGCTGTAAGCGAGAGTGAAAGGAGATAATTTATCATTAATAAGTCGAACTTTAGCTAAATATTCTCCTTACTAATTATCTATATCTAAAAAACTAATTTCTCCTAGTCATTTAGTTTCGTCCCCAACCTAATTACTAATCTATATATTTGTTGCTTGTGCACTAATTGTACTCAAATTTGAAAAAATTTACCTCTATCATCATTATGCATGTGATT